>JAQFJA010000001.1:15099767-15113628 GCA_029874485.1 Naso brachycentron
TTCCATGTCTCATCTCACTGTTGATCTCACCCAAAAAGTTCCACAGCTACAGGTCAAAACATTTCACCCTCTATATTTATTTGGTCTATGTTTATCTCCTTCTCATGTTAAATGTAACTGTAGCCTTAAAATCTTGAATAAGGTCAAATAAAAACTTTTCACAAATCATCAATTAAAGTATGCATCTTACAAATGCAGAGTATCCCCCTTGTCTCACTGCTAAACTGTGTATGTTGGCATAAAAAGGTGAATGTAAAAGGCTATACTATCATGTACATTAACAGGAAAGTAGGAAAAACTTCTCCCTTACACATTTATCAGTCAATACAACCACATGATGATACTGTAAGTCATGCTCTGCAGCAGTGCTACAATAAGTCCAGTCCAGTCTACATGGCCTCCAAAGCTCAAGAATCGTCATTACCCTATTCAGCCAGAGTTCAGCTTCTGTGGCACTGCCTGGCCTCTCATCCCCCGGGCAGTGCTCCTCTACTGCTCCCCAAGCAACATTTGTGTGTGACACCAGAGCCCACTCCCACCCAAGAAAGTGACACATGCATGGGTGTCGCTGCCGTTTCACCTCCTGCCTGCTGAAGTATGAGGCAATTTCCTGCGAGCGGTGCATGGTGAGAGAGAGCAGGAGGCTCACCGCAGCCCAGCTCTGCTGCTCTCTCTGATACTGTCAAGGAAGAGTAATGGCTCTCTGCAGCAACAGCCACCACCAAACTAATGTAGTGTGACTTTCGTTCTCCTTTCCAATGCATTACCACCATAGTGAGTAAGAAGGGGATGGCAAGAAGACAGCCAAACTCTGAAGAGTGCGGGAGGAAGGACAGGTCTACACGAGGAAAGACAGAATCCTTCACAGTTAGCATTCAATTTCATTAAACCCTAAATAAACAGAGACATGACAGGGATGTTTCTGTAATCGGAATGCATTTGTGCAGTTTTTCAACTCCTACCAACCAGACAGGATGCAACTCAGACTGTAGGCCTACAGTGAAATTTGGCATTTCAGCAAAAGCCAGTACTGGAAGTCAGGACAGCTCTAACTAATCTTTACAATGATTTCAAGGTCACAGTGCTTTAGTACACAGAGAGAGAGCAGCTTATCACTGAAAGGACCTCATCTAATTGGGCAATATACTATTCCTACAGCTATTACAGTCTTCATGGTGACTGACCTTGCAAATTTAATAAAAAGTGAATGAAAAGTCTCATCCTTTTGCACATTTTTTGCACACAATTTCAATACTTCAACAGAAAACACAAAGAAAGCTGCTCTGTTGGTTGAACTCTTGCCCTTCATTCAGTTACAGATGTATCTGCAATCAAACTCGTCCAGAAATTATACTGTAATTATGCAGAATTAGGGACTGATTCAAATTGCACAATATTACAATTCATTAGAGATAATTGAATGCCATGGTCATTAGGCTGACTGCCAGTTGTGTGGAGATGTCAAGAGATAGTGGGTCTTCTGTGAGGCTTAAAGGCCTGGGGTTGTTGTACAGGGACAGACTGCTATTTTGCTTGGCGTTCACTCCACCACTGAGTCTAACATGTGCTATTAGAAACTAATTTAACAGACAGCCCTTAAAAAAGGCCCAACAGTTAGCCAGGGTAATCACATCTCTGGCCAGTAATCACGTAACTGTGTGACTTATGCATAAAGGTATGGTGGAAGTGATCACGTAAACAGTTTAAGAAATGTGTGCATAACACACTGGCTCATTAGACCGCTGAGGTGCTTAAATTATCTAACCAATAGCTTTCAGATTTCTTACATCCATGTGTATTTCTTGCGAAATGTTTTTTTTAGGCAGCACACAGTAGTAACCAGCCTTAGCTACTGATAACATAACAGAAGTAATGTATGTGAGCATGTCTCGTGAAATTCTGCTATGAAAACAAATAAATTCAAACTTCACAAAATTGCTAGGAATTGTTCCTGTTTTTTAAAACCACAAATCAGCATGGTAGTATATAAAACACCAATATGATCTAGCTTTCCGCTAACGCTCAATAGTGGAAGTTAGAGGGGTTTCCACAAACAGAATGAATGCGTACACATAATGTTAAAAGCATCTTGATGCCGGCTGTCCATGGTGCTGAAGCAGACAGTAAATACATTTAAAAAACATGACATATTTCATCTTTATTGTAAGTTATGTTATATTTTCAAAACCTATTATCTACTGCATTAAGAAGAAATGAAGCAAACAAATGACAAAATGGGCACGTCATGAAGAATGTGTACAAAAGGAATTTGTAGCTTAATGTACAGTCAACAGTCAGAGCTTGCAGCATGTTGCATTCCATATGATTACATGCTGAGTATTTGACGCTTAGTCTCTTCTGTTCTATTAATGTTTGTCATTAAGTGTTTAGTTAGCTTATGTTACTTCTGTTAGGACAGCAACATGTTTGTATAATCACTTGTGTTGTTGAGTCAAACAGCATTTTCACACAGAGCATCAGAGCTACAGAGCAATTAATCAAATAATTGATTAATCAATTGAAAGAAAATTACTCCTCAACTATTTTGATAACTGGTTAATCGTTTCAGTCATTTTTCCAATAAAAAAGTAAATCAACTGCTTGTTTAGTGTCTTTATGTGAGGATTTGCTGCTTTTCTGTGTCATTTATGAAAATAAATGAGGAGTCTTTGTGTTTTGGGCTGTTGTTTGGACAAAAGAAACAATTTGTTTGGACAAAAGAAACAATTTGAAAACGTCACATTTGGCTTTTGAAAATTGAGATGAGCATTTTTCGCACTTTTCTGACATTTCATGGAATAAGCAATTGATCGATTAATCGTAAAAATAATCAGCAGCTTAATCGATAATGAAATAATTGTTGGTTGCAGCCCTGGTATGCAGTAAACAAAAGGCTAAATTAAACGAGCAAAAACCATAGCTCAACTTAAAGATGTATTTCATGGTTACATTTTGAGATAATTTGCATCGGTCAGTGCCTGCGCTCACAAATCTGTTCAACAACAGATGTCTGCATCACATCTGCAAGCAACGTCCTCAGTGTAGCTGCTGTGGAACAGCGTTAGCATCCCATCTTAATTTTTGGAAATTTCAGTGTGGAGCCAGAGTTAAACATATTATTTTACATTAAATAGGCCTATATTATGTTATTGTGGAATGATTCAGTTGAATTAAGTTGCCTCTGACATCCTGTAACCTGCTCACCCCTAAATACAAGTTATGGTTTAAAATTCACAGCATAACTCAATGTATTTTTTTTTCATTAAATAATAAATAATAATGTATTGCAAATTGTTAAATTATTGTAAATTTTCATGTTACTGGCTTAAATAGACATTTCAATTACACAGATTATTGTGTGCATGGACTAATTGAGTCATAGATGATTCTTCTTTGACATAGATAGGTATCATGCCATTTCCTCTCGGGGTGAATGACTTATATAAGTTCCTTCATATGTATTTACAGTTCCAATCCTGAATCTTTTCACAGCTTCTGGCTTGCAATGAAAACTTAGGAGATGTCGTAACTTTGAAAATGTATTTTTCTGTTGACAAGAGTCTGACAAATAAATGTTATTTTTAAACCATGTCAAGACATACATTTGTGAACAGCAGAACGACAAACGACAAGATGTTGATAAACAATGTTCTTTACAAGGTAAACATGCATTGTACATGAAGTATCTGTCATGCATTGCCATTTATTGTATGTTATATACACACAATCACCACACATACAGTATGGGATGGAGTATTGTTGTTAGACAGTTTGTAAATGTCCGATGTATGTATTGCCATATGTGTTGTTTATATAAAGTCAGTGCTAGCTCAGATAGCTGTACAGTAAGATGTTTTATTGGTTTATCAAGACCTCATAATCTTGTTTCCTGAATGAGCATCTGTTGAAAGACATGTTTACTGTACAAGAACACTGCACAAATGGATCCATCCTGAATAAGTACATTGGCTGAATTGATTATAACCAATACAGAGAGGAAAAAACAGTTAAATACAAAAACAGAAAGAAATAGAAACAGAGTGCAAAAGTGAGGTGGATGAGGGGAGCGTAATGAGGCAGGGGTTGTCTGGAGCCTGTGGCCTGGGGCAGTGCATAGAGAGATGAGCTGGTGTGCACACTGCAGGGTATCGTCTGAGAATGGTTGGGCTCCTCTAACGACTACCGAGGCTAGGTTTGTAGCACAGTGGGTCACAACCTACGAGTGTCTGGCGTGTTCATGTGTGTGTTTGAATGATGCATTTCAAAAAATAGTGAAGAAATGCAAGAGAGCAGATGGAGAAATAAAATAAAGGGATGTCTAAAAGAAGAAATAAAACAGACCTGAGGTTTTGAATGAAACATTTACTAACACACCTTTGCCAGTGTTGGGTGCGTGTGTGTTCCAAAGATCCCTGCACAGGGAACTGTGGGGCAGATGGCTTCAGCTAAGGGCAGCCCTCCCAGTATCTTCAAACAGGCTCTTTGAACACACAGCAAAGTTTTTCCCCATGAAGCCAGTCTCTGTGTCTGCCCTCTGCCAAGGCCTCCCACCCACATGTTTTATTTGTTTCTTGTTGACTTGTGCAGCAGTGCGACCTGGCTGCATGTATACCTGTGCTTGTCTATCTCCAGCTTCCCTGAAATCAGCTTAGCAAAGCCTTCCCTTCACTGCACAATGCCCAATTTGAAAATTCTAGTTTTTCTAAAAGGTGCTATTATACTATATCCATTATTTCTGACCTGATGCTAGCCGCAGTGCCAGCACACTGCTTGAACTGAGTGTTCCAATTCTTCCTAAACCTCTGCATTAAGTACTATCCTTGATCTTTCCACTGTGACAAAGAAGCACCACCAGGCTTACTAAATGAAGCACTCAGAACTCAAGCAGCAGGCAACAACATCAAGTAGAGCTGAGGAGAAATATGCAGATCCACTAGGAACCAACCAAAAAAAAGGGAAAGATTAAAAATACACGGTCTTCAGTATAATTAACTACAATGGGCTGGAGGCAGATGTGTGACTCCAAAACATAAAAGAAAAGATTACTGCCAGTACCTTTCACAAATTGCTCTGAAAATTAGGAGTTTACTCAATAGAAGCAGAACATTTCATCTGTTAAAGGTTATTTGTTATCTCCAGGCACCCAGAAAGTACTTCAATTGTCATCATCCTCACAGGTTTCAGGGCCAGTCATTAGCATGGTAATCAAGGATGATTTTCCAGTCCCACAATGAAGAAAAAGGCTCACAGAGAGTCTTTGTCATCGCTTGGTCCTGAAAGATCCTTCCACTGCAATGAAAAAAATACGCTTTTTGAACTTAATTACAATACATCCTTCAAATAAGGCCTGCAAAAAGCTTCTTGAAGGAGTGCAGGTGCTCCCTGGACTCACACGGGAGAGGCAAGCCCAAAGGTTTGTTTTGTGATGCCATAATTCATCACAGGAACCTTGTGTAAGAAGAACTCCTTTAATGGTTGTGGAGCTGATCAAAACCAGCACTTCCGCTGTATAACGGTACCTTTGTCTTTCCTGTTTCCAGCCAATAAAGTAGATAAACCGGATTTCTTCACAATAAAAATTTACTTTACACAGACAATGTTAAATTGATTATATGGAATGTTGGGAAGGTCCTTATGGAGTACTGCTTTTGAATGAACTATCAACTGTCTGAGCAAATAAATACACAGCTTGATTTGAACAAAAAAAGGTACTGCAGTACTACGGAAGCATACATCCTATTGCCTGTCGCTCTAATGCTCTATGTCTCTCTCATGTGCACTGATGTGACATACAGAAATCAAGTTTTAATCAAGTATGGCCTTCGCAGCAGCAATAAATCTAAGCATGATTCTACAAATTTCTCATTTTTAAAACATATTAGGAAATAAGCCAAGTTACTTTAATTACTCAGTGATATTTAATGTCTATGAGTGGGTTGGAAAACCAAAACAATGAGCCAACAGTAGCTAAAAAGGGCTTAAAAAAAAAAAAAAACCTGCTCAGAGCTGAAGTGGTGGGTGTTCAGTTGCTTTTGTCAACAGGGCCATCAGTCATCCTGCTTGCAAACTCGCCAACCTTGCACATATCATCACAACCTCAATTAGTTCTTCTCCCAACCGTACAATCTAGGCTAAGGACCAGAGGTCACTCTTCTCATTCCGCAAGAAATCAAAATGATAATGACTCCTTATTAGAAATTCTATCTAGAAGTGAACGGGAAACATCAAAAGGTGATGACAGGGTGACTGGGGGCAAAGATGAGGCTCAGTGATAATCCACATCAAAGCAGAGGCCGAGGGTGTGGGGACAGCCATCAGGGAACCAGGACTGCAACACGTGCAGCAAAAATTCTCAGGGAAGCAGGACTGCAACACAGGGAGACAGAAATTCTCCATCTACGATTGGAATAATTCACGGCTCTGAAATTGAAATGTATTATTGGTAACCATTCCCAAAAAGGAAAAAGGCACTTTTGGGGGGGCTGATGAGCCCGTTTGAAGGCAAGCCAGTGGGGATGGATGATGTAGTTTGGTAAATTATAAATGATAGCCCCACGGTAAAATGACATAGAGGAAATAATAAAATAGAACATCTACTAGAGCTGTGATGAACGTACACTGGAAATGTGCACTTCAGTAAACAATCAACCAATGTCAATTATATGAAATTGCACCGGCTATGGAGCATTTCTATTCCGGCACTGGCACAGTCAACCTTTTAATGGCAGGCTGTTAGGTAATAGGTATCCGTCTGTTGGCCTCCAGTTTGAGTTCCCAACACATCCTTTTCACACAGATCCATTAGAGTGGCAGCAGGTTCATAGTTACCTGAGACTGATGTAGTTCATGGTATTTTTACTCCAAGAGGTTAAGGTTAGTGGCCCAGACCTGACCTAGCTCCGTCCTTGTGGCCTGGTTCTGTAGCCAGACTTGGCAACCTTGACAAGTGGTACTCAGGGACAGCACAGTCCAATGTATAGCCCACTTGGAGGAACACAGTACATTTTACTGGAACAGACAGAAATTCTGAAGAATTTTTTGACCATCTTATCGTCCATTAACTTCACCTGGTTACCAGAAAGGACTGTCTGAAACCACAAAAGTGCAGCAACTGTGCAGTAAGACAACATTAGTGCAGCCTCTCCTATAGTATCAACACCACTTCCCAACCTGGAGAGTTATGGACCCTCTTACATGGACAGAGAAGGCTCATTTAAGCTGTGATCATCATGTAGAAGACCCTCATCAACTTCTTGTGTGTTTTCAAGCCAGTGAAAAGGTACTGATATATTAACTTGATATGCCTATATGCAGGAAAATTAAAAACATATTAAATTCAATGTAACTTCTTTTTTTTTTCGATGAAGAGCAGGAGTAGTGATAATATATTCATCATTCAACGCTGGCCTGATATTTGTTATAATCCCTCTGGAATTACTCACATGTGCATAAAATATCTGACAGCAGGACTGCTGACTTGTGATTTTCTCACACCCTCAGTGGGCAAAAATTTGCTTAAGTCTGCACTTGACCACCAAATAGGTCATACTTTCTCCTTTCATTACCACAAAAAAAAAAAATAAATAAATAAAATAAAATTCCAATTAAGTCATGACAATTATATTACACTTTACACTGCATTTTCATCAACACATGGATTTGACAGCATTATCTCAGAACAACAACGAAATTTGTCTGATGAGTAATGAAGAAATATTCTGTTTACTTTATTAAAGTTAAAGTTGCAATTGGGTTTCTGAAGCATATGATAGACACTTATCAATGACTATCAAAGTTTCTATGAGGTTAAAATTGAAGCTTAAAACCGGGGTAGGCATTTATTTTTGTTGTCATTGTGCAAAAAAATTCATAACAACCTTTCAAGATATTCAGTTTATGCTGTGTTTCAAGAAAGAGCAAACCTTGACTCTTGCACCTCCTCTTGGCTTTGTTTTTAAGCTTTAGAAAATCTTGCTCCTGACAGGAAGCTTTGGCCAATCACAGGTCATTTAAGAGACAGGTCATTCCTTTTGGCTGTTTTTACAAATGTGCGTATGCAGGGAGTTTTATTCAATGACTTTAAGTGAAACTGGATCACACTTAATGCAAAAAATCTGTTTTTCCTCTTATGTAATAGGCGTTTATGGCTTCTCTGCTTGAACTCGCTGTGATTTACAGTTTCCTGATGGATGGGTAGCTTTAGCTAACTGCTGCTTACTCTAGCTACAATTAGATGGGTACCTTGGTTAGCTGTGAAGGTAGCCCTATTAGCTTTTAACTAACCCGGCATTGCCAACAGCCAAACCCAGCAAGACAACCACCTCGGTCGTGTATTTCATGTTGTTAAACTGGGACTATTGGCTAATGTAAATGCAACTTATCATTCACAGCACGTCCCTCCCTGAGTTCTTGTTTTTACAGGAAAAAAAATATGCAAAATTGAAAAATGCTCTGCTTGTTGTATCATGGGAACTTGAACACATGGTAAAAACAAGATGTTCTGTGCTTTTTCTGAAAGAAAAACTAATTTTAAATGACAGTAATATTCACATATTAGTCACACAGACATTTTACATTATCAAGTAAAAATTTATAAAATACAAAGCCCTGCTGAATCACTGAAAGCTATTATTCACGTTTTCTGGGTCAGTGTATAACCAAATACTGTCATCTTCTGCTGTTCAGCAGAAGAGTTTGATTATATTTTGTGCACGAAATGAAGAATTTGGCCTGACAGAGTTTTGCCCTGCATGATGAATTTTGTAAAAGTTAACTTGGTATTGAGAAATACTTGTAACAAATTCTAAATATCTGCAAGAGATAATGAAACCAAAATAATGAGAGCTTCCTTCTCTATCCTTTAGCCCTCTGTTCCTGCAAAAAAGAGTAGAAGAGAGGGAAAAAAACGCCTCCATCTAACACACTCGCATTTTTCATTCCATATTCTCCCCTCTCGCCCCTTGCTAACCCAACCCTCCACCTACAAACCCCATTCTTCAACACAACTGGGGAATTTCAATCCTGCTTCATATCCTAGAACAAATTCCTTCCCTGATTACTGATGCATTTCAAAGCAGGCATCATTATATTTTCAGACCACTTTCTTTTAAAAATGTACTGAAAACCTTTATGCTAGTTCCCAAGGGCCCTGTTCTCCTCCTCTGTTATGCTCTTATTAGTCAGTTTCTCTTGCTGCCTGCTGGGCCATCCACATTGCTATTCATTTTCTGTCTATCTGACCTCTGTGTGGATGGAATTCATCTGGCCTATCCCTTGTTCTTTACATTACTTTGGAGACAGGCAGCTACTGTCTGGTGCAGCTATTAAAACATAAACACCATTAAATAAAAATGTGCAGCAGTGAGACGTGGAAAAGGGCCAGAAAAAAAGGCAGAGAGAGAGAAAAAAAGACTCTTTTCTACTGTGCTGATTGTCCTCACTGAATAGAATTCAATTGTGTAATGTGTATTGTTTGAATATATTTGGAGCTAATAGGTTAAGAAACGGAGTTGCTAGGACATCCATCATGGCTAACTTTGACCACATTTAATTGGAACAGCTTTGTAATTATACAAAACCGGCTGATGTTAAAAACTAAAATGTATCTTGTTTAACTGCAAAAAGAGATCATTGTGCTTTGGGAGAGAGCGTTACCTATTTCAATTTTAATGCATTCAAGATTATCAATAACAGTAGCAGTTAAACACACCTAAAACCGACTAGCAACAAAAGCAAGAATGGTTCTGATTCAAAGGGGCTAGCAAAAAAGCATTCCTTAGCATTACCATTAACAGGTGCACCTTTAGGTGGTATATCAAGGATAAACAAATGCTTATTGATTTGGATTTCAGTTTGAGAGTTTGCCATAGAATGTCAGCTCTCGTGCCTCTTGAAAACATTTGAAGAAACTGATGTCTCTTACTATACAACAGAATCATAGTGATTAATCAGTAGAAGAACAACCCATATATAGTTCTAACCAACTGTCTACTTGCACATCTAGCAGAACTGCACAAACATCAGCATCAAACTGGAGTTGTGTTTCTGGCCACCATTTGGATCATTTGGACCACCTTCCATGAAAATAGTGCTTTTTGTAATGGAGAGTGTGAGTACAGTGTGAGTACAGTGAGAGCTGTGAGTTCCAATTACAGCAAATGAGTGACACGCAGATAGGGTAGATAGGGGTGTAAGAAAATACTGATATATATCAATAATGCAATGTTATGTTTTCTAATATCATATAGATTCTCAAAAGCACTGTATTGATTTTTAATTAATAGTTTTAATACAAAGATTTGTGGCAGTTTATTTTTTATTTTTTTAATCCCCGCCTGCTATTGAACAAAAACTACTGCTTTTTTACTCAGATTTTATGGATACTGTAGTGTTTATACTATTAAAGTTTTTCTAAAATAAGACTGAATTTTTTTTTTTTTTTGCAATATATCACCTTGCTTACAGCATTGCAATATATCGTAGTATATCATATCGTAACCCCTGTATCGTATTGTTAGATTCTTGCCATTTTACAGCCCTAGACGTAGAACTAAAATAATGTTCTAGCTATATTATTCGATATTAATATCTAGTGGGTTTGGTAGTTCTAGCAATCCTCCAAAAAAACAACATTACCTCAAACAATGATATAAATTCACATGGCTGTCAATCAACCCTGTTTAAAGCTTGCATATTCTAAAGAATAGTGTAAGTGAGTGAGTGAATGTCTGACTGAAGGATTTATTGACAAAATAAATGGCTTGCGAGAGAGGGAGATGGCCAGGGGAGGAAGGGAGGGGCTTTTATAGCAGGACTTTAATGCAAACTCTGAGTGGTTGGTCTGGCTAGGAAGCCCTGCAAAGAACTGTTGGAGTTGATGAGGTAGTACAGCTGAATGATATACATCGCCGGCCACAGGCAAGAGCTGTCCATTAGTTACAGGGGTTCCTGTAATGCCCAGCTCCAGTACATTATTTCCAAATGCATCAGTCAGCGTCGTGCAACACAGATAAATTCTAATGCTTAAGATCTGTAATGCATACTCTCACCGCTGCTATATTACGCTGCAGGTTAGGAGGGCAGGAAGAAAGAGGGGGGAAAAATGTAATTTATTTTTCACTGCAGCCAGTATTCTTCCCATTAGCTTCAAACGTAAGATAAGTTATGGACTTTAACGAGCCCCTTTAGCCACCAGAGCACGCTGCACACAAGACTGCAGGCAGAAGAGGTGGGCTCAGGCCTAAGGGAGGGGGGATTTGCAATCTTGATGTGCAGCGCTGATGAACCAAAACAAGTACCTTGCTGTCCTCCGTGAGATCAGAACACAGCTTTCACCAGTTCAGAATTAAAAACCATTCAATCTCAAATACCAACAGAGTCTAATGACGCCATCTGCATAAGTATAACAAATACCCCAACCGGCATAGTTGTCGTGCACATTAAAACAAGCTTCTGTCCAAGGTAAACATTTAAAACTGAGCTAAATCAAAGATGCAATTAAAGCACTAAAGGAGGCCACAGTACAAATGCTGAACTGCAAAGAGAAGGACTCAAAGTGGGTGGCTGCCTGGGGGAAGCGACCCTTCACCTCTTCCTTTCAGATTACTTGTTTGAAGCATGTAGAGGAAGCTTTGGCTCATCCCTGCTGCACTCACAATTCTAGCTTTGCCAATCAAATGTCATGGCTGGAAAAAGCAGAGCTGTCGTGACCTTTTAAAGAGCTCTGGAATCACTTCCTGCGTTTCAGAGAGCTGAGATATGCCAGAGCAGGAGTTAGAAGAACATGTGCATGCACGCGCATACACACACACACACACACACACACACACACACACACACAGGTCTTCCTATAGCTTGGACTGCCAGAATATGCTAGAAAAGGTCATACATACCTTAATTTTCTGGATTGTGTGCTGCTGCTTATTAAAGTACAAACTAAACCTGTGAGGCTGTTTCTTTAGGTGTCACGGGTCTCTATGTGCAACAAAGAGTGATTATTATTGATCATGTAACACACATGGCTGGAATGATAATTCTTACAATTTTGCAAGACACTGTCATGGTGATTCAAGTCGTTATTCTTCACAATTAATTAATGAAATACCTGATTTGGGGATAAAATAAGTTTTTACTGTATTTTAAATATTTTTTCTGATAAAGTAAGCATTTTCAGTAATTTACTTCAAATTATAATCATGACTATAGGAAAAAAAATGTGATACACAATGATGTACAATTTATTTTTCAGTTCTATACAACACACGTGATCATGAGCTCCAGTGCTCGTTAACAAAGGAAACATAATCCTTAGAAACCAACAGATTAAAAGCAATCTCTTACTGAGCCTGTAACATTTGCCCTGAAAAATCCACAAGTATTACGGGGATATGTCAGAACAAAGTACTCTCCTGATGTATTTACATGGCCACGTGCCTTCTCTGTCCTCCAGGTTTTTTCTCCTCTTTTGGCAGCCTTGAGCTGTAGCTGCTTATCCCCTGGAATACATCTTAGTGTCAGTTATCGACAAGTGACTAATTAGCTGTGGGCCTGTAAGATTTTCCTTCAGCTGCAGTGGGAAGAGTATTAAACATGCGTAATCAATACTCTGTCTAATGCTCAGCTATCATATTTTGCTATCTGTTCAAACTCTTGGACTTGTCACTCAATCATACATTTAGTGTTTTTATCCAAATAACTAATAGCAGTTTACACATTTATTGGTGTACATCAGTGCCTTAATATTAAGTTATCATGGTGTATTAAAAACTGGAGAGTTCTGTTACATTTTTTGATAGTCATTCCTGAGTAGTTTCTAAACACCTATTTGCTTATTTCAAAATCACCACAAAAAGCACTTAACATCTCACTACTCAGCTGAACAATTGGCCATTCCTAGCAGTCAGCTGTCAAAGGTAAATATAAACTATCTACCCATTACACAATTAAAATATAACTACAAAACAAAAAGAAGCATTACATACAACAATAGAGTCTAATAAAATTTAAGATGAACCATACCAGGAAAATGTATAAAAACAGTACTGGGAGGAAACAATGGTATAGAATCTACCTCTATATAGCAGCACAAGTTTTTATGAAATGAATACACAGCTTTCAAAATCAATCTTTGAGTCTAATGTCTGTTTTATCAGAACCACTAACTGGTCTCAGGCGGAGGCTACATTGGCAGAGTGTATGAAGAAAGATGGCTTTTTTTTTTTTATCACTATTTCACGTGAAGCCCAGCTAGCCACAGGCTGAATACGGAAAGACAGCAATTCTATGCACAAGTGCCATGTTGTCTCATTTCACATCCCATCATGTGCCAGCTCTGTTTATCACAGAAAAACTGCTGAGCCTTTAACACAGATGAATTATGAAGTGACTACAAGACTCTTAATTACCCCATCCACCCAGTCTGAATAATGCAAGATTCTGCTTACAACCATGTTAGTGCACACTGACATGCAATACTTAACACAACTGCTTAACACAACCCTGGGGTCCTGTGGAGGGGTGTGTATTTCAGGATTAAACTCATTAGTGATGTGTCTGCATGTGTGAGTACACAGATGTAAATGCTTCCACGCACTGTGGCATGTGGTGCATGCTAAATGCAGCCATTCAAGAAAGAGACATGTGGCAGAAGACATGTTTACCCTCTAGCACTTATCTCTGGCTCATCAGGCGTGAGAGGGCAGGGGGGCTGTGGAAGCATCTCCTGGTAAGAGTGGAACGTAAGTGCAGTGAGGCAAAAGAAATACATAAATACACAGACACATGCACACAGACACATGCAAACACCTGCACAGCTGAGACAGCCAGTATGCATGCAAAAATATAATTACTTTGCCAGGACAAT
>JAQFJA010000001.1:15183035-15195028 GCA_029874485.1 Naso brachycentron
CCCAGAGTCCTTTTTTTTCTCTTTTCATTCGTTCTTCATCTCAAAAAAAAAAAAAAAAGAAAAAAAAAAAGAAAGATGTCTTGTTTTAAATATATCTATATCTGTATACAGGTACACGTTCGTTTTCACAGTGGGCGAAAGATGACCTCTACAGCAAAACCTTGTCTTATCACTCTCTTTGTAAATGTCCATTAAAATCAAGTATCCCAATGTAAGTCGGTGGATTCCATCATCCACAATAGCGTTTTGTGCCACAATAAAATATACACTTATCTGGGGCACAACTTGTAATTTTTCTTCTTTTTGTTTCAACTGCATAAAGCTTTGGCCACATTCAAATATTCAATCAAAGTAAAAACTACTCAGTGCCTCGGTTTCATCGTTCTTGTTTCTGATGGTTATTTTTAAAATTTGACTTTCTAAATTTTCAGTTATTCACAATCCAGCTTTGTGGTTCAGTTTGTTTTGGTGTGCAACATATAAAAATAAAAGGCAAACAAGAACAAAAATTGAGTTGATGCTGGCTCTTATGAAACACACACACACACACAGGCATACAAACTCACACTCAGTCCAGGCTGGCTGCATCTAATGTAACTTTTTCTTCCAAAAAAGAGCCCCAAAAGATTACACTTTGGAAATAAGAGCGCAAACAGTATCAATGAGACAATGAATATAAAGAACATCATCACACCATAAAGTGGCCAGGTCATATTTTTTGTTTTTTGTCTCTCAATTTCAGCAATTCAAATTAAAGCTAGTGTTAATTTATGATAAAAAGTAATATACAGGAACTAAAATAAAATACAAATACTTATAAGAAAATAATACATGTCTGACATTGTCCGAAAATTAAAATAGAGCAAACATATTTGAGAAAAACTGTACAACTTAAGAATTTTCCAACATAGGAAAGTACATTAACAGTATTTCAGAGAATTGGACTTTGAGAATAGCAAGCTTGCAGACCAAATCATGCTGCAGTATACACACCAAATCACATTGCTCTGCACGATGAAGCACTTAAACACACTTCTAAGATTGTGCCGTGTATTCATTGGGGCGAATATATTGGCTATACAATGGTGGCCAAAAAGTAGTTCTTCACAAAATTTAAATATGTCTTGGTTTTGGTTTAAAAAATAAAAATTTAAGTTCATTGGATCGTCAGTGAGAGGGTGGGGGTACCTATGCACATCCATTTCCACTGCAAAAAAATGAAGTGAATGACTTCTTTGGGCATGAAAGCATCCTAGATATCTGAAATCAAGGGACATCTTCAAAAAATCTCCTACTTTTTCCAGGAATAATGCTTTGGAATGAAGATGTCCCTTAAAACCTGTAATCTATACGTGAAAGTGGCACCCTGCAGACACATGGGACAAGTCACTGGTGGATTTCCCAAGAAGGGGGCAACAACACCTCAGCAGAACAGCCATAATTTCCCTCTGAGACTAGTTGTATGTTGACTGGCATAAAAGTTACTAAACCTATGAGACGCGTCAGTACCAGATGTATTATATACATTTTTTTGGTAACCACTATTACTTGCTTAACAAGTGAGCAACAACCTTGACTGGATGGAGGGATTTTTCAGCAATGTTCCATGCCAGCACAAAATGACATATGGAGGTCACTTTGTTCAGCAACCAATGATGCAAAAAATTTACACAACAGTTTACAGTCACTTTAAAAATGAGAAAAAAATAGATTGTGACAATTAAAAGCGAATAAATGAAATATGATCAGTCCTTGCTTAAGAAAAAATCCATTGTGATATTTGGAATGCACTGTTCTTTACAAAAACGTTATAGATCATTGGCTTTAAACATTGGTCTGTTCAAAAAGAAAATCGGCAAAATGTCCTTTGGAACATATATTCACAGTCTTCAAAGTTCCGTTTTTGCAACAAGAAAAAAAAAGGTGTTACAGAGGCAAGAAATTGGTTTATTGTTTGTTTTAGTTAAAGCTTAGCCAAAAGCAAAATGAGCATGCATCTAGGTACTCTTTTTTTCTTTCAAAATTCTACATTAGCAGCAAAACGTATGTCCTTGAAGACCAGACCTTATACATTTTTCTTAAAAAAATGGACATTTGAATGTGACAAAAAAGTCAAACAAAGATTAATAACCTCTATCTTACAAACTTCAATGGCTCTGTAACGGTGCTACTCCACAATGCAAGGACAAGGGCCCTTTTTGGTTTTTGGTATTTACGTAAAAAAGCCACCTGTTTGCTTGCAAAGAAGCAAAAACGGCAACTCTGATGCGTACTCCTTTATCTTTTAAAACTTTGTTTTCTTTCCTCTAAAAACAGCAACAAATTCTCAAGTATAAAGAAGCCTCTTTTCTCATATTTATGCACCAATGGTGAAAGTGTTTAGTCTTTGGATTTTCTTTTTGTCTTAAAGCGTGAGAATTATTATTAGTATTCTTTTTTCATTTTCATTTATGACAACAAAAATGTCAAAATGAAATAAAGACTGTAGCCACACTACATGAAGAACAAAGGCCTGTTTTGTAGTGTACATATCTACAAACACAGGTGAGCAGAGAAAAATAAGTGCGACGAGAGGAACAAGTAGAGTGAAAAAGAGGAGTCAGACAGTGATAAGTGCACAAAGGTAACACAAAAAATTAAATAAAATAAATCTTTCAATATTTCACCCAGGATCTTTTCTGTTTTGGTTATCCCAATACCAACCAAACTATTAAATTTAAATAATTCTACAAGAGGATCCTGCCTTGTCAGGAGGGGCATTTGGGTGAATGTTTCCCAAAAAGTTAATAGTAAGACAGAAATAAAGTTGAGATAAATTACCTGTCCATAATCTAGTCTATCGGAATGACCAAGACAACATCAAATGAAGCGTCTTAAAGTTGGACAATACAAAAGCTAAATGTACACAAAGTTTTTTTTCAACCTACCATACTGTTTAAATTCATTTCCAATGCAACAATCTACTTAACACCAAAAATGTTCATATCTATCATAAATACAGAAGGTTGTCTTATTTTTTTTAATCAAAACTTTTTTTATCGCCCGTTGTTATGTCTGCAATGCTCTCCTTGTCTGCGTATGATGGGACTGTGATCCCCCCTCCCCCCTTTAAAAAGACTTCTAATTTTAAATCAGCTAATCATTTACTCTTTTTGAATGCCCAGGAACAATGCCTTTTTCAAATTTCATTCAACTTAAAACTTTCTGTTATCAAATCAAGTTCGGAAAGAAAAAAAAAGCTCATCTCCTGCTGGAAACAAAAGGTGTAACATGAATTTCTGTAACAGAAAACATCTGTGAGCTGTTGACCTGAGAATAAAATAGACATTACATTATTCTTTTACTTTTGCAAGCCATTGGTATCTGAATGCTTAAATAGCAAGAAAATTGATAGACTCTTCTCCCATACAGTACATACTGGCTTTGTGTGACTGTGCTATTAAGTAGAAATTATTACAAAACAAAGGGACAGCTTGTTGACGCGTATTTCTTCAAAAGGGTACTTGGGCCATTTATCAAGTTTGAGGCAGTCCATTGCCATACAGTACAGCATTCCTTTACCATTACCCAAAACATAACTGCAGCGATCTTTTCTATTCTCATATATTAGTATGCATGTATTTCAGTTGAGTAAAACAAAAACAGAAAAACAGAACGAAAACCAGCATGTTGATATGGGAAAACAATCCACTAACATTAAATTTTTGGTTACAAGCTTTGGAATTGCAGTTAGTCTTTACACATCTTTTTCTGAAATTGGTTTGTATACTTTTAATGTATTTTTAACATTGCTGCTTTTTATGTTTTTTTCAGTTTGTGATTTTTTTTTGTCTTTTTTTTAAAATGTTTTTTAAATATTGTCCATCACTGAAAGCTCTTTTACAATCTGATGGAGTCTGTTCCTACACTAGCAAGATTACTACAACTACTACTGTCTTTGACAAAGCCAGGCTGCTGCGGCTCCTCCGCCGTCCTGCCCAGCCTGTCTGCTGACTTCTGACTGCTGTCAGAGTCAGACTCGTCGGTAAAGACGTCTGTTGGTATCGAGGTCTGAACTCCTGAGGTGCTCAATGAACTTGAGGTAACCGTTGAAGGTGAGGACATTGGAGGAAAAGAGGAGGAAGAAGAGGAGGGACTGGCATTGGGCTTCCCAGCTAAAGCTCTGGAGAAAGGGGCCTGGGGCCATGGTTTGCCGGCAGCTGTGGTGTTGAGTGGGGTAGTCGAGGAGGAGCACAGGGAAGAGGAGACAGCAGAAGATGGCATGGTGGCTGATGTTGTTGGCGGGGGAGGGGGGCTGCTGATGGGATGAGTGGCAGACTGCGAGGTAGATGCGGTGTTAGGATTGGGGAAGCAGGCTGAAGAGTGAGGTAATAAACTAGTAGCGTGCTCTTTGGCATTTCTGGCTGATCGCTTGATTGTTCTGTGTTTGTGCAATGCCGATTCCAGGTGTTGACTGAGTGCTTTCTCCCCATCCAACGTAGTGTCACAAGCCAGGCAGTCATAGAGACTTCCAGCCCCTGCACCTACGCCACCGGGGACACGCAGCAACATCTCTTGCAGGTTTGCCACAGACTGACCGAAAAAACAGTTAGATTTAAGATGGGTAATAGCCGCTTCTTCCTTGGTGAAAACTGCTTGACACTTGCGGCATGCCAGTTTATACTGCACCTTGGGGACGATGTACTGGTCTAGATGGGGGTCCACAGCTTTGCCATCCATCTCGTTCTTCTCAGAGGGTACTTTATTATGAGAGGAGGAGGAGGAAGAGGAAGAGGAAGAGGAGGAGGAAGTGGGATGGTCACTATGGGAGTTGCCCTTTGGCTCCTCTGTTCTTACTGGATCTTTGGCAGATTCTTTGCGATCCCCCAAGGTTTGTGGGGGAACTGGTGTTTGGCTCGCCTTGGGTTGCTGGATCTGTTGAAGCTGCCGCTGCTGCTGCTGTAGTGCCTCCTGCAAGCTCTGCTGATATTGCTGGTAATGCTGCAGCAGGGACCCTGGAGACAGGCCCATCAGTGCTTGTGACAATGCTGGGTTGTAAGGAAAGAGACTTTCCATACCATACATCGGTTGCAGGTAGCCCCCCTGGAGAGCCCCAGGGATCTGTGGGGTGTAATACGGGGAAAAGCCAGGCATGAAGTAGGGCAAGAATTGGTTTGTGAGTAGGGCTGTGGGGTCTGAAGCCAAAGCAGCTTGCAGGGCCTGAAGCTGGGCAGGGTCTACCACATACTCCATGCCTGGTGTGGGCATAGAAGTGGCAGGAACCGCTGTGTCTGGTTTCTCCTTCTTGGCGCTGGCAGCAGAAGTAGAAGGGGCAGGGGTGCTTCCGGTTGACGATGGGGTTGGGGGCTTTTCCGTCTTTTCCTTGGGCTTCTCCTTCTCTCTTACCCTCTCAGTATCACATTCTTTCGGAGGTTCAGGGCGGGAGCCGGACTGGGCGGTTGAGGAAGTGGAGTTGGATGTGGAGGTGGGGCTTGAGCGGGAAGCAGACGTGTTGGTCTGGGCTGGGCTGGATGCAGCAAGAGATGATGAAGAGGGAGGCTTGTTGGGCAATCCAGATGTGGGGAGGCTAGGTGAGGGAACACTGGCACCAGGCATGTTCAGGAGGTTAGAGGGTTTTGGAGGAGTTAAAGCTGGAAATTTTTCAAACACACACAAAAAAGTATTACTACAGGCACATTTCTTTAATGGATACAGAATTATTTGTTGAAACATTTTTCAACTACAAAAAATATAGAGTAAGTTCATTTAATGCAATTGACAAATGGTATGTAAATGATACATTTATGTGATCTTTACATAATCGAAGTCAGTCAGAGTGAGCCATTTGTTATCTCTGTGGTGCCATTTGTGGCTCTAAATGTAAACTGTTTGCAGTTCAGGTAGATTCTGTACTTAGTTACACGTCAATAATAGCAAAGAGCATTTACATTTTAGTACATATCCTAGAATGCATCTAAAATAATAAATTTAAATAAATATGTATGACAGACTGATTGATGAGATAAAAATTGTGTCAAGAAAAGAAGAAATATAGTTTTGAAATTTTGTGTTGCTATTATTATTTTACTTCACACTTTGGTACAATATGCAATTACTAAATATGGTAAGGTAAAGTTCAGTTGAAAAATCCATCTGCAACTCTGCACCTCAAATTTAAGCTGCATGTCAGGGAATGAATGCCAAATGATGACGTACCTGAATTAGATGAGTTAAAGCTGGAAAGAGAGGGGCTGCCAACCCCTGGCAAAAGGACAGGTGGGATGCCTTGCAGATTTGAGTAGGCTGACTGGAGATTCAGAGCCTGCATTGCAGGGTTATCAAACATCCCCTGCTGCTGCATGGCCTGCTGCTGTGCCAGTCCTAAAACTTCATTGGCCTTCTTAATGCGGTCCATCTCTTGCTGTGCCATAAGCTGGCGGACAGTGGCTGGGTCAAAGTACTCTTTTTCCTTATCGATCTGGCTACCAATAGTATCCTTCACCTTCGAGATGTGTTGCTGGGAGAAAATGTGATCACGAACGGAGAGGCGAGCACTGTACTTGACACCACACAAAGTGCATTCAGTCTTCGGCCCCTCGTACGATGTCTGATTTATTCCGAAGTGCTTGGCCATATTGAGCTTTGCTTTTTTCTCCTTGGCACGGGCATTTTGAAACCACACCTGAACCACTCTCTTTGGAAGTCCGATGTCATTTCCAAGTACCTCACATTCCAGCATGGTGGGAGTCCTGTAGTCGTTAAAACAGGATTTCAACACTTTGAGCTGGAGGTTAGTCATCTGGGTTCGGAAGCGCTTTTGGCCAGGTCGATCTCCGCTGTCAATACTCCTGCTGCCTGAGGCTCCAGGACTTGGTGAGCAGGGATCAGCAAGGCTGGATGTCTCACTGTGGTCAATCATATGTTCATTTTCATATTCCTTAGCATAATAGCTCGTAGCAGGGCTTACCAGCCCTGAGGACATCTGGTCATCATTTTCAAGGATGGGGGCTGAGCCCCCGGACTTAGACAAGTAATCACCACTATTTTGGCTGTGCTTTGCATCAGCACTGTCATTATCAACATTGGCCTCATCACCTGTGGTTGTATCTGTGATGGCAGTATTCACAGAAGAGCAGTCGTCATTATCCAGTTTGCTCTGATCAAAGCTGAGGTTCACTGCGGACATGCTTGTCATAGTGCTCTCAAAATCTTCCACTCCCTCAACTTTAATGGCTGAGGGGCTAAGCAGAGCCCTGGGAGACAAATCCATGCCTTTGTTCACTGGTGACATGGAGGAGCTTTGTCCATCGCTGTTTGATGGGGCCAGTTGGGAGTAACTGGATGCCTCTAGAGCATCTATTTTTATTTGCATCCCCTCCTGTTCAGGTAACATACCAGAAAGAGCTAAATTATATCCTGCACGTTTGGCTTCATGCCAGTGACGGGAGCGAATATGTGCCTCAAGGGCAGTTTTTGCTTTAAAAAGAGCACGACAAAAAGGGCACCTACGATGAGCTTGAGCTGGCCCTACTGCTCTAAATTGGCCTTTTCTCTCTCTAGCTCTGGTGTTTTGGAACCAGACTTGCACTACTCTCTTTTTCAACCCCACCTCATGAGCAATGTGGTCAAGCATTTTACGTGTAGGATTTGAATCTAATAAATATTTCTGATAAAGGATCTCCAGCTGCTCAGGTGTGATGGTGGTTCTGAGCCGCTTGTCTCTCTGTGGCTCTTCTCCACTATTTGTGCTGTCATTCTCCCCTGGGCTGGTGCCAGCTTTCTCCTCTAACTTCCTCTTCAGGGAGTTCATGGTGGAGGTGGGGGTGGACGGAGAAGTGGCAGAGCTGCTGGGGATCTGTGGCATTGCTCCAGAGAGTAGCTGACTTGCCAGTAGAGGATTGCTGGGATCAAATAACATGAAAGGCATGTCAATAGGACGGTCGAGGAATTGAGGGTGGATGAATTGATTTTGCACAGAGAGGAAGTGCAATTGCTGGTGCTCCTGCCAGTGCTCAAATGAGGGGAAACCAATCTTGCACTGCTCACACTGGTACGGGATCATTTGTTGGGCTAGTTGTTGTGTGGCAGAGGTCAGATGTGCATTGAGGCTCATGTGAGAGCTCTGCGATGAGGCTTGGCTTGTCTGAGAGGCTGAGGGACCACACTGCTGTTGTTGCTGAGAGAAAGAAGGAGATGAATGTTTCATGGGCTTGGAGATAGATTGCATCTTCTCTTCTCTTTGAGGTCTGTGATGTTGTGTCTCAGACTGGGGTTGATGCACAATTTCCTGCTTAATAGAGGTTTGGTTTTCTCTGGGATCAGCAGAAATTTCTGATAACTGCTTTGGCTTCTCATCATAGAGGTTTGAGGTGGTTGCTGGTGATGCCTCTTCTTTTTCAGTGGATGGGAGGTGTGAGAATGCTGAAGTGGAAGGTGGAAGTGGGCAGAGACTTGAAGAGGAGGGCATTGGGGTGTGACAGGAAGACCCAGAGGGAGTATAACATTCATTGGCAAGATCCAGTGAATCCTCATTTTGGCTGTCATACTGTCCATCCTCATCTTCATCTTTGTAACACAGCTTCTTTTGATGCTTTATTAGATCAAATATACGCTGGAAAACCAGACTGCATTTCTTGCACTGGTAGTTCAGATTTGAGGTGCGAATATAGCGATCATTTGACAGTTCTCGTCTCTCTCCATCTTTTACTCCATCCCCTTGGTTTTCATAGTTTTTTCGTGCCTTCTGGCGAGCATTTTGAAACCACACAACAATTACGCGTGTGGGAAGGTTCAGAAGGTTGGAGAGCTGTTCGAATTCATCATCTTTAGGATAAGCATTGGCATCAAAGAAGTCTTGAAGCACCCTTAGCTGATAGTCAGTAAACCTAGTCCTGGATGATCTCTTACTGCCACATAACTCCTGTCTCAGAGGTTCAGGGGAAGGAGGTTTAGAGTCAATTTTTGTTTCTTCTAGAGTTGTTGTTGGTGGATTATTGAAATTGTATGGCGAGTCTTTGTTACGCTGCCTCTCTTTAAAAAGGGTGTTCCTGAACCAGTGCTTTATGACTTTTTGTGGCAGCCCTGACTTGTCTGCCATTTCTTTAATCTGCTCCTCATTTGGTGAATTGTTAATGTCAAAGTACTGTCGCAGGACCCTAAGCTGGTCATCAGTGATGCGTGTCCGTGGCCTCTTGTTCTGCTGCTGTTGTAGCATGGCTGGTGTAAGCTGTTGTTGATAGAGCTGGGCCAGGTCTGAGGCCAGGCTGGGCTCAACAGATGGTAACTGGGGAGGCAACTGAGTAGGCAAGGACTGGAGAGACATGGGCTGCATCATGAGTGGGGAGAAGAGGGGCAAATCCATTGGCATGGGAATTTGGGCCATTGGAACTTGTGGCTGTGGGGTAGGTACAGTTGGAGGTGTAAGTGAGGCAGCAGAGACAGGAATATTTGGTGTGGGAGCTCTTTGGGGTGGAGGAGGAGGTGGAGGTGGAGGAGGCGGCGGTGGAGGAGCCGGAGCAGCCTCTGGTGTAGGTGGTCTCAGTGGATAGAGTTTATCATAATGCTCTCTGTACTCCTTGGCAAATCTCTCGAGGGATCGAAATGGAAAGAAAGCCTGGTGGATATGCTCCTGGTGGCTCTTTAAAATCAGTATGTTTGAAAACAGCTTGCCACAGGCTTCACATTCCAGTTTCTCTAATCCCTCAATGGGGTCCACCACTCTTGTTATCCCACCTGGACCACTTGATCCTGCAGGTCCAGCTGCCTTTTTCTGGGCCTTCTGTTTATTTTCATTGTACTGAATTACTAACTCAAACCCAAAATTTTCCAGCAGGGCCTTAGTTGCATTTCCTCGAGCATCTGAAGCAATCCTTGGTGGGGGCAGGCCAGTATCATGGTTTATGTTGATTGAAATATGCTGGATGTCCTTCTTTTCTTTTGACTTGATTTCTAAAGAATCTTTGTTAACATATTCTTCACTTTTTTCAGTTGTTTCTTTCTCTCTTTGTATTTCTCGTTCTTTCTCATTCTGAGAGGAGGAATGTCTTTGCTTTTTTTCAGCATGTTGGAGGAGGGATGCACTCTGCTGCAGCAATGCCATCTGCCCCTGAGCCTGAGAATGAGACTGCTGCTGCTGTTGTTGTTGCTGTTGCTGCTGTTGCTGCTGCTGCTGCTGCTGTTGTTGTTGCTGCTGTTGCTGTTGTTGATGTTGCTGCTGAAGATGGTGGTGCATCAATTGCTGCTGCAAGCAACTCTGCTGGGCCTGCTGGGCTGAGTTTTTTAGATCTTCCAGCACTGAGGAGGTGGAGGATCCTGCTAGGCCAAGTGAATTAGTGAGGCTGATCTCTGGGTTCAGCTGAAATTCTGCTCCAGGAATGTAGAAAGGGAAGAGCAACTGCTGCTGTTGCAGGGGGAGAAGTGCATCAGTTGTCATGGGGAAGTGCTGCAGAAGTGCTGGGTTAAATAGCTGTGATTGTAAAAGAGCAGCCTGCTGCTGGAGCTCCTGCTGGAGCTGGGCTTGAGCTTGGGCTTGAGCCTGGGCCAGTTGCTGTTGTTGCTGAAGTTGTTGTTGTTGTTGCCCCCTTGCAGACAGCATGTCTGGAAATTTAGACTTTTTTACTTCATGGTTCTCAGATGGCGAGGAATGACAGCTCACGGAAGAATTTCCTATGCTTTCAATGCTATGAGTCTGGCTCATATGGTTTCCTCCAAGAATAGGCTGAGCTGGTTGAGACCCAGAAGAACTGTGGTTGGTAGAGCTAGTAGTGGAGTTGCTGGCTGGGCTTGGACTAGATGTGGAAGTGCTGTTGCTGGACCCCCCACCACTTAAACCAGTAGCACTTGCAGAGCTAGTAATCCCTCCTGCTGCTTCAAGTTTGGCTGCCCTAGCTTTGGTCTGGTGTAAAACTGAGCGCATATGGATCTCCAGAGTGGAACTCTGGCTATAGGCCACATTACAAGTGCTGCACTTGAATGGCTTGTTGTCAGGGCTGCTGGTGGGCTCAGGCTGGCCAGTAGTGGACTCCTGAAGAGCCCTCTTCACCTTATGCAGATGTGAGACGGAGTTGTAGTGAACAAGAAGAATGTTCTTCTGTGTAAAAGACTCTTTGCATACAGTGCACTTGAAAGGACGAGACGGATCCAAGAACTTCTCCATAGTAAAGTTGGGACCTTTTCTGAAGGGCAAAGCCCGCTTAGGCTCAGATCCAGAGTCTTCCTGCAAAGAGCCAGAGTCACTGCCTGTTGGGCTTTGTTTTTCCTCCGGGTCACTTTCATCCCCCTCTTTGTCATCTTCTCCCAGACTTCCAGGCTCCTCACCAAGGGATGGGTCACCCATGACCATAATGTCACCATTCATTAATAAGCCCCCATAAAGCTGCTGGATGTCAGCTTCACTCAGCTCCAGGTGGCTGGTTTCTAAATGTTTCTTCAAAGCTTGTAGTGTTCTGAAGCTTCGCTGGCAGAGGCAGCACATGGTGGCTGCTCTGATCACATGGTACTGAGAATGCAGCTGCAGTTTCTCTACAGTCTTGAAGGCCAGACTGCATTGGTTACAGCGATACTTGTAGACATGACGATCAGAAACAGGCAACTGGGGCCTTTTGTTGTGAACCTCATTGAAATGCACCTGGAGAGAGTTGGAGGACTTGAATACTTGATTACAACCTTTCTTCCAGCACAGGAATCCCGTGGCATCATCCCTCTCTGTTTGTTGATCTTCTAGAGGTGACTTGCGAGCCTCACTTATTTCCGTAGAGAGTGACAACCCCTTGTCTGGATCAGCATCTGATGCATCTGTGAATAAATAAGCCAAAAGAAAGGAGCAATTGAATAGGTGCTTACATTTGCAAGGTTTATTTTTCTTTCCACAGTAATGTCAGTGAAGACATTAAAGCAGTCTTTGTGTTAGTGCACTTGAGAGTCTAAGAAAATGAAAAAGCAGTGACTAATTACAAGGCCTGTGAATACCAACTAGCATTTAGATTATCTTGTGAATGAAAGCCTTTGCATGAAAA
>JAQFJA010000001.1:15224882-15235329 GCA_029874485.1 Naso brachycentron
TCCATTGTGTTCTCAGACATCCTTTGTCTCCTACCTCCACCTCTTGCATCTCCTCAACATATGGAAACTATTACAGGGAGTTTGGAAGAGGAATGTATGTGTTGAATCTTAATCGGCGCTTTAAAGTAGAGGATTCTTGCACTCCTCTGTCTTGTAATGCTGTGAAAGTTTCATTTCAAATTAAAAAGGGCCTTTTTGATCTACCTAATATTGTTTTCTCTCCCTTCAGGGGCTGGAAATGGTTGGCCTTATCTTTGATCAGCCCTCCTTCCTTATCCTCTCTTACACACACACATAAACAGTACAAACACACACGCTTGGGGTACTTTATGGTCTGTGTTATGGAGTGGTCAGAGTTCAATGCCAGGGTACCAAAGCCTGAAAATATACCTAAATAAAAAGGGGGTTGATAAGATAAAGAGCAACAAAGATGCTTGCAGGTCACTGGCTGATCTAATGCAGAGATAAACTTGGACGGCTAAAACATAACGGGGTTGCCCGAATCCCATATTTCCCCTTTCATCTGCTCCATCTGTACCTTCTTTTTCCACCCTCCACAGTTCACCTGCTGCCAGCTTTGGCAGAAAGACCCTGCGGCTGGATTCTACCTGACAAGAGCTCCTTAACAAGCAGCAGTCATTAACCCCAGGAGCAGGCAGCTGCCATGTGATGTAGTGCACTCGGCCTGCTGCAGAAGGGCCCTATTGATCCAAGACATACTTGGTGCCTTCCTGGATGTTTATAATCAATATGCAAATGGCCCGCGGCATTGATTCAATATTAATTTTCAATTAGGGAATTCTCGGGGGGTCCTGAGGGGTCAATACAGAACTATTCAGAGCAAAGGCTTGAGCAAGTTGCAGGCATTGACGTTCCTCTACCCAAGACAACTTACTTACTGTTTATTTAGCCTGCCCTGCTGTAAGTCCCGATTAAGGCTTTGGATAATAGGCAGAGAGACAGATGGGCCTTTCTTCACTTCTCCAACACCAATTACATAAACTGGATTTTGTTCTAAAGGGCTTGTCCCAACTAATAAGTCATTATCTCACACTTAGTTTTGTTTTTTATTTGTTAAATCTGTTTAGGTAGAGATAAAACAAATATGAAAATACATTTTTCCATCATCTTTTTTGAGTCTATAACAGCTCTGCCCTACACAGTAAGAAAATATGTGATAAATATGAGAATGCATACATTACACACGTCGACATACAGACACAGTAATGGTCCCACATTTACGTTTTGCTTATACAATTACTAGAACTTGGACAATGTGTGTTTCTTCTGATTCAATATTATCCGTATACTTAGGTGCCAAATCGATATGAATAATTATTTGGTATCAAAATTCTACAAGTACTGCATGTCAGTATTACAGTTTATCAAGATTTTTGTTTGTAACAGAATTCGGCATTCTAGATACTGCATATCATAAGTTTTATTTACATAGTTTGTATTTTAGCGGCATCATTGTTATTCTGCATATAAAAGTGGTTTATAAAATACTTGAAGTAATCAGCCACATTAAGCTGTTCCTGCTCATCACGCTAGTACAAGAAAAATGGCTTCATGAATAAAAAAAATCTCTTAAAACAAACAAACAAATACATGAATAAATGTCTTGGGTTTTTTTCCCAACCATAACAAATTAGGACATTTCAATGATGCTTGTGCCTTACAGGACTGAACAAACCCGTTTTCCAGACAAGCTTCCATAATTAATTGAAAACAACTGCAGCTGCTGTGTAATGCTCAATGAGTGAAAAGCATTTGCTGTAAATGGGTAGTAGGGGAAGGCATCAGTATAACTGTCATTTACTTAACACTCTATTGTTTCCAAAGTGAGACTCACAGCAAAGCACCAACTGTCACGCTATACTTTCTCTTTTGTTCCTGAACAAAAACCGTGCACTAAAATGCAGAAAACCCTGTTTCAGATACGACATTTGAAGATGAGATGAAAACAAATGTCGCGCAATGAATGAATTCCAGGGAAGGCAAGCCTTACTAAAACATAAAACAATGGTATTGATTTATAGGCCTGCTATTATTCATGTACAGACAGTGTGTCTATCAGAGAGAGCTGTGGTTTGTTACTTGGCTCTGACTCTCTGACTTGCTCTTTGTTGCAACTGTCAAGACAATCAGACTTTTGTGGCTGTGGACAGACACTATAGACATATACTTTACCACAAAAATTACTCAGTGAGTAACCTGTATAATTAGCGGTGTAATTACGTGGCTTGGGAGTTATTGCCAACAAACCTGTGTGTTATATTACCGTCATCTGTGCTATTGGTTAGTTCTTGTTACAGAGGAGAAGAGCAGGGCAGGCATGGAGACTTAAGAAATGGAGAGCAGGAAGTAGGACTCTTAAACACTAAAGTTTCATATAAAGGAATAAGGTGAATTAGATTAGGTTAGAATAGGAAGCTGTGACTACTTCACCTAACTACAAGGCCAAGGCAACAAACAATGTAGTGTCTTCAAGCACAAAATTGGATTTGACACTTTTTGAAAATTTATTTTTAATTTGTTTTATTACCTGTGCAATCACTTCAGAGTGTTTTTTTTTCTATGAGCTAGACTTGAATAGACTTGGCTCAAGAGCAGCCATGTTAACTCACAGAGCAGTAAAGAGGCAGCATGAGAAAATTGCTAAGTATAAAAGAGATAACCTGGTTGGACTATTTGCTGCGCTTTCCTGTAGATGCACTGCCTGAGGTAATTGGTTTAGGGATAACATTAATTACCACATTGCTCATTAATGGATGAAGCCTTTATTGGTTCCATTGATCAGCAGGACCTGTTAGCCATCATCCTAAGCAATGGTGGATGTAACAAGCTTACATATTGGCATATCAATTAATGCAATCAATTCCTGTCTAGCAGTTGCCATTCCCCTCTGTCCACCCCGCCCTCTTCCAATCGCCCGTTTTTTCTACTCTATCATGTATCTGGATGACCTGGACAAAAGGTCCGTGTTAAACCAGAGTTTATAAGGTGTTTCCCAATTGTTCCTTAAGTGTGATCATTGGATAGAAGACTGATTAAGCTTCCATGTTAGGGTATCAAAGCAAAACAGTCCTCTGATTAACCACTAGTGAGAGACGACCAAGTGATCACAGCGCCTGAAACTACACACAGGAAGTGCAACACAAAAGCTATAGCACAATACTTGGAGGAGAAAAGTTAAGCAGTTTTTTAACCACAAAAATGTGACTTGTGTATATCAATATACATACATGTATAATAAATTACATATATGTATGTTTACGCTTTGGATAAATGCATCTGAAAAAACATTACAAACTTACATTTAGTTGTTTTTTAGTGCAAGTTATATCTAAATTATAAGTGATATACTGCTATATGAAATAGGTCTACCCTTTCATTTACATTTCTATAACAAATTGCCTTTAACTTTAATCCACTCAAGAAATAGTTTCAAACTTCCCCTTTTTATAAAAGATCAATGCACCTTTTAAGGAGTCACTGATTACAACTTTGATTCCCCCTTGTGACACACGAGCTCCGAAGGGGTGACTGACTTCAAACACAGGACTGCTGTGCCCTTGTATAACATGGTGAAATGGGTAGAACATCAGGCATGAATGAGGGAGCAGGGTGTGATAACTGAGAGCACACCATGACAAAGTGGAGGGATTTACCGTTGGGCCCGCAGCACTTCATTTGCTTAATAACAGATCATTCTATAAGAAAGTGGCTGCTCTGAGGGGGATATCACCCAACGAGGATGTCTCACTTGCAGAAATCCTATTTGAAGACAACACCTTTTGAGTGCTCATCCTCCTCCACGCCTAAGACGATCAACGCGCATGACAGGCCCCATTAATATGACGCCCTGTGTAACCTTGCTCTTTCTCCCTCGCTTCCAAGAGGAACAAAACTGATAGCCAAGGAGGAGGGGCATTATGTTCTGACGGAGCATGTAACAGGAGGGATGGTGTTCATTTTTTGAAAAGATGTCTTGCATATTCTCCTCTGAGCCACCTGGAACCACTTCTTAGGAGGAGCGAGAAGTACATGGGACAGGAGTGGGAGGTGCATTTGTTTGTATGTGTCTTTGTGGAATCATGTCAGAGCCAAAGCTGTGCCCTGCAACTCTGCAATGAACATCCTCAGGACAAAGAGGTAGCCTCGTGTCTCTTGAGTCTGTTAAATTGCCCATTTTTTTGCATATGGGTTTGGGCTCACTCCCTTCTGACTCCCATTACATCTCTCCCTGATCATCACACATGACACTTCAGACAAAACAGGCAATAGCATGGCACATATAGACCCTCCACCTGAAGCCACTGGAAAACTGCAGAATCATGTGCAAACAGGATAATTTGATTTTATTGTCCTTAGATTACAAAGAAATGCATTTTCTGATGGGCAAGATGATCGTGACTGCACTCACATAATAAGGCCAATATTGTCTTACAAACATCATTGTGACAGTCCAAGCTAAGAGTATATTGTGAGCAGAATTTGTTTAACAACACATTCCATTGTAGATACAATTAATTCTTAAATGCACTATATGGAACGTGCCTCTGGTGATTCATGCTGCAATTCTGTGAAGGTCACTGTGAGAGCAAGGAGATACTGTGTTTGCTGGATGGTGCTGTTTGTCGCGGTATGGACCAGACGTGCAGGCAGTTAGTCGGACACCCCTTACTCGCTCGATGCGAGACCTCCTGAAGGCCCCTGTCCCCTGAGCAACGCACAAGTGGGCTGAGCAATTAACAATTTCATGCTGATTGCCTGAAGCATGTTTTGCTATGCCATAAAGATAATAGCATGAAGGGTGCAGCGGCAGCAGACCCCACTCCTCCCCTCCTCTGGTGTTCCTCTATTGCTTCCATCTCTCAATTCTCTCCTGTGCAATTCACATGTTGGAATGGCGCTCTGCCTGCTTGCTTTATTAAAGACACTCTCCCTGCTTAGAGGGCGCATTTAAGAAAAAAAAATATATAAAGATGACTCCCTGAAGAGTAAACAGGGATGATTATTAAAGGGAAGGAGAAAACTAGAGTCTTGGTCTCCCACTGGCTTCTTGATTTGAAAGTCTAATTTGGCAACTGCACACAACAGGCGTGCAGGTAGACAAAACAAACAGGTTCCATTTCCCTAGACAAAGGGAGCATGCTCAGAGTGGCTGCTGGTGACAGCCCTCATCTTCTTCATTCTCTTCCCCACCATGGCATGACAGCAATCCACTCTGACCATGGAGATCACCGCTGTGCAACAGGGAAATCTGTGCACCACTAAACCTGCTATTCGTCTGCAGAGCAGAGCGTATAAAGAGTGCAAAACAGTGCAAGAGCCTGGCACAGAACACAAGACTTTCCCCCTCAGTTCATTAGTTGTGTGTAGGGGGGGGGTTAAAGTGGTGATGCTGTCTGAGAAAAGAAAACAAGGTAGGAATTATCTTTAGAAAATAAAAATAGAAAATTCTAAAGCCTTGAAAAAGCATGACAAACAGTGACTGCAGCTTACTGTCCTCAGCTGGTGAGTTCACATTACCTACGTACAAAGAGGCTATGAATTGCCTCATTTTGAGCTGAAGTGCTGCCTTGATATCTCTAATGATGTTACGAGGTTAATGGATGCAAATTCTATTAATGCAGTGTCTTTGTGGATCTTATTGGCAATGTGAACATGTACTTTTTCTGATGACAGAGCAATTCATATATTCTCTATTACCCACTCTTTACTTCTGTTCACTTCGTCAATAGTTTCACAGTGGCAAATGCCTCCTGGACACAATGTGCTTTTCCTTTTTTGAATTTTGCTAGTGAAAAGTTAAGAGAAATCTATTTTTGAATTTTTTTGACAGTTTCCCACATTGCCATTGTTTTTACTATGTGAAAATAACCCCTAAAGACATAAGGAGGAGCTGTGGACAATGGCTTGCGGCACCAGCCCCCTCTGCCCCTCTGGCCCGCCCTCCTTGACCCCCCCACCTCCCAGCATTCTGGTTGCCCTTCCACCCCCCCGGCTGTGTGTGAAAGTCCAGCTGGCACAATGACAGCCTCAACACCTCGACTGAACATGGCTGCATTACAGGCCCCATATTGTTTATGATATGGAGCCTGTCATAAATTTGCATTATTAAGTGGCACACACACATACACACTTGCCATGTGATAAGGAGAAACATGTTTTTGCGTTAATTTATACGATGCAATGTCACACCCTCAACCCCAGACGCACCAACAACACACACGCACACACTTATAAATTGCAGTCACATCCCCCTGCTAGAAGGGGATGATAATTGCGGACGGCCAATAAATTACTGCTGCCTCCACATCAATTATAAGCATCACGTCTGGCAATGAGGAAAATGAGATCTTGTGACAAATTTCATGAGGCTTGGCTGCCCAGCAGCCTTTCTTAACATGCTACAGATAGCAATCCCTTATCTAGCCTCTGTAATGGGGAGCTACGGATAGAGAGATGGAGCTGCAGCCATTTAATTAAAAAGCTGGGGGTAGGGGGTGGAGAGGTGTAATTCATTGAAAAGGCACAGGAAGGAGACAAAGCCTTTGTCTCCAATACATATTTTGCTCAATATTGTCACTCATCAGAGGCCAAGCTTGTATCTCCTCTGACAGCAATTCTGGAGATTTTTTCCTGTCTTTGTGCTCATCTCTCCACTATTTTCTTCCCTGCTTCTCTCCCTCCTCTGTCCTTGTTTTTTATATTTCCCAGGAGTCCACTGTTTTCTCCACTGGGACAGCTCCTGTGTTTTTTTACGAATGACTGCGGTGGACAGACAGTGGCACTGAATGAAATGGCCCCTGCACCTAATTGTATTCCCACCTGGGGAAGGCAGGCAAGGGCGGAGGCTTCAAGAGCACAGCAATGAGGATTTATGGCAGATGGGGAGACGGCAAAATAAAACACCAAAAGGGATGGCTCTTAAATCTCATTCCCAGTGCAATATTCATTGTAGTTGCAATCGGGTGTGCTGATAGAGCTTTGAAAAAACGACCGCTGTGTTCAAATTATGGCTGTACTCTCTACTAATATTTAACATCATTAGAAAATCATTAGAAAACCATCATAAAACCTGGGATTATGACCAGAGCATTAAACACAATGATTATTCAGTGTGTTCCTTCGCCGCTTTGCCTTGGAAATGAGATTTGCTCCGCTGCGGGTATGTAGGGGAAAAGTAAGAATATTTTTCATAATTACTGTAACATTTGAAAAACATTGGCTTGCATGAATTACTATACCATTATGCAGCTCTGTTTGTCTGCCCAAAAGCAAAGTTTTCAATGAGGCTTTGCATGGGATAGTTTTAATGCATTTTCATGGGCGCATTAGCAGGAATAATGCCAATATTTTACTAAGCCTTAATCTTACAAAACTTTACCAGTCATGTGGGTAGCGCAGTCACACTGATTGATAACATGCATAAAAAAAGAAATGCAAAATGTAAAAAAGTGAAGCATTTTGTGGCTTTTGGCTGCACGGTCAACGCCATGCGGTGTCAAAGGCTGAACATGATAACAGCTACGATAATGCTATGTAATGAATATTATCTTCTTGAGGAAAATGTCAGAAAAAAAAGGCTAGCAAGTCTAGTTTTAAGACTGTGAATAACTGTATATATATCTCCTACTGCACTCAGATGTACTGAAGAAAGGGAGGGCCAACAGTGTCAGAGTTGAGTCTTTACTTTTTGGGATTTCTCGGCAGCCCCATTATCAAGAGCAGCCATCAGCACAAAGATAAAAGATCCTAATGGAGCTGGCCCTGGTGGAGATGAAAGGTGCAGAGATGGCACACTGTTATGAATCTCTAATGCAGTCCATGTTTCTAAGGTAATGACTGACTCTCAGGCCCTTTCACAGGCTTCCCTGCTTAGGACCCAGGTGATAAAGGTCTCCTATTCCTTGTCATGAAGTAGTGAGACATAACCTCATGGCCCGTGTTGTCACTGGTTCTGGAAACCATTCTGAGAAGGCACACAAAGCGCACATCTGACTCTGCTCAGATTTAGTCAGTGGATTGGAAAAAATATCTGAAAACAGAGTCCTGAATGAAAATAAGACTGCCTGTCATTACTGAATTTGACTTACTGTCTATTGCAACTCCACAAATGAATGGTAGTTACTGTGATAGCAATGGAAAGCGGCACATGTCATCATTTTGGTGGAGCTACTGTATGTTCAAAATAAACATTTCTCTTCCTTTGTATTACACACAAGGCAACAAATCCTTTTCAAGCTTTCCTATGCTACGATATGCTTGTTTTATAGAAAATGAAGACTATGAGAAACATATTCTTAAGGGGTCAGGACGAACAGAAGGCTAATGTAAGAGCAGTTCCTTGTCAAGCTTTTCAGAGTAATTGAACTGACACTCATGAGGACCAATGCTCTTTTGAATGCATTACTTGGCGGATATTCAGGCTTTTGTCCCTTAAACTTTGCCAGCAAAAAAATGATGTCCCTTGAACAACAGGGAGAGGTGAAAATACAGAGTGAGAGAAAGAGCAAGTCTCCCTTCCAGTCCCTTTCACAAAACCTAATGGATTGTGAGCACTTAATGCATTAATCAATCAATATCTCTCACTGTACATCAACAACGCGACCAAGTTATGAATGACCTTTGTAACAAAAAAAAGACACTTTAATGCGCACAAGATTGCTTCTAGGTTAGTAACTTGGGCCCCGGGTTTTATCACGCATGATTACACTTGCACAAGGCAGAGGGCCATTAACAGTGCGCTAAATATACTGAGCTTGGCTGTTATACAATTTGCACATGGATATGCTGGAGGTAAAAGACTATAACCTCGTCTGACTACAGAGAGCCCTCATTTATTCATCTGCTACCTGCTGTTGAAAATAGCATATTCTTCCAGGCACACAAATTTATAAATTTTATTAGGAGTTAACACCCACTTTCTACATCATACCAGAACTGTATTTTTACCTCTTGTGCATTAAAATCTTCTATAAGTAGCAGGCTTTGTCACCAAGCAACATAAGAATTGCTCTAACTGGTTTTGAGAAGACAGCGTGAAAGGTAAGTGCTCTTCTCTGTAGTGTGGCTCAAGCACTAAAATAGAGATGGTCTCTCTCTAAAGATGAAATAGAACAAAATAAAGGAGAAATCATAATAAGTTGGTAGATTCCAGTGGTTGCCCGTTGAGACTAGTTTTTTTCATATTGTACCATTGTGGAGTCTATTTAAAAATATGAGCCAGTCAGATTTGCAGCTGTTTTGTGTTGACCATAAAATTTCATGTTAAGCGCAATTTCTCCATTATCATTTTATGATGCGGAAAAAAGAAAAAGTTTATTTTCAGGACTACAAATCATTCGTGGCGTATCTGCGAGACCTCATGGCAGGACTGTCTGTGAACTCATGGTGCAATGAATTTGAATAAATTCTCATTAAATGATTGGATTCTTTAAAATTGATAAGAATATAAGAACATAAAGATTCTCTTCTCGGGGCAAAAGTGGACTACAAACAAAGAAAACGGTTCCTTTTCTTCTTTATCTTTATCTTTTTAATAGTGTGCATGAGCGAGCAGGTCAGGTAGGATTGAGGATAGCAATGGTGGGATAATACAGGACAGGAAGAGAGCCAGGGTGAGGCAATCATGATGGGGGGCATGTTTCCGAGTCCCTTCCTGAGCACTGGTGGAGCGTGGAAGTGAAGCGTGGAGACAGAGTGGAACGGACAGGAGCTGACTGCAGAGAGCCAGAGAAAAGAAGAGCCCAGAACAAGAGCACAAACTAATGCTATTGTGGTCAATGCACAATGGGTCCTGCAAAGTGACTGCAGAAGGCCCTTAAACAAAGACGGCATTGCCATTCGCTCTTCCCCACCCAATTAGATTCTTTTCCCCGGTTTAACATGACAAAAACACAGCTCATTTTTCCTAATTCTGGCTGCCATTCTGGCCCCTGTGCCACCTTAAATCGAGTAAGCCTCAGAGCGCTGGCCTGTCTGTTCAACTGGCAACGACTTGTGACATGGATTTCAACACATCCACTGTGTTCTCCATTCTCCATCTCACACACAAATATGTGCCCCATCTCAGCTTTCCCAAGAGCGTGAAATATTCACCATATACATGAGAAGAACATTTTCCAGGGAAAACTCCCATCATTAGGCACTTCTAAGGGTAATCTTTCTTTTTTTGATACAGGTCTTCAGCTGTTTGTTTTGTTTTGGGGTTTTTTTTGAAGAAACAGATCAACCAAAAGTTGATGTGTTTGCTGCTGCTGAAGAAATACACTGTTCACTGCAGATTACAGTGAACAAGGTCTCCTTGAGACAATCACAGCTCAAAATTTGCCTCTACTATTAGAAAGAGAAGAGATAAACAGGATAAAACACAAATGAGCTAAGGACCATGTGTCAAAATTCCTCAAAGTACGGACAATGTTTGCACTGCAAA
>JAQFJA010000001.1:15248176-15272801 GCA_029874485.1 Naso brachycentron
TTATTATTATTTCTATTATTATTATTATTATTATTATTATTCATTACTTCTTTCATCATCAACAATAACATGGTAACATGCACTTATAAATATTAACCTACAGTAGAGAAAGCACTGCTATAACCTTTAGCACTCTGTATTTGTATTTTTTGAACAGATGTTATTACCAATTCTGTACTACCAGAATACAAACCTTACTTTGTTTATTAACTTTATACATCAGGCTTGCACTTAGAAAAGGCTCAGAAAACTGAACTGTCCTGTTCTGTACTGGATGGCCTTTTTGTCTGGCTGGAAAATATAGAAGCAATGGAAACATTAGACATTTAACCACATTACATCTAAATCAGGTGTTGACAGGCTGGCAAAAAAAAAGTCATAACAATATTATGCCTCCCTAAAATGCTCTTGTCCCTTTCTCCTAATGTTTAATTTTCTGGCAATATTGTAATATTGCTATGGGGTCTTCTAAGCTATTGTGTTTCATTCTCTTTGGTTTCATATTTCTCACTTCTACACCTAAAATGTGCATTAAGACACCGCTTCCAGGAAAAGGAATAGGAGTTTTTTTTTTCTCCTCCTTTTTGTGAGCCCCACAGCTCGGTGTAATAGAGTTATTAGGTGATCGTAAAAGGCTCTGTGTCTCTGTGCGCTCTCCTTTTTCGCCTCGTTTTAAGCCATCCATGATGTCATGAATAGGTGTTGCTGGATATTGTGGGAGCCCTCCTCCTTCTCCTCCTTTTCCTCAGTGCACAAATATTGCATCAGAACTAAGGTAGAGAGAAACCTGAGAGACAGATTCAGTTATAGATATCACCGAATCCATCATGTGAACCGCTTTTAGTCAGAGCAGATGTCTTGAATTAAAAAAAAAAAAAAGAAGAAAAAAAAGAGTTCTTGCCGCAAATGACTCAAGGGTCCAAAAATCTACAAGAAGGCAAGTTTAAAAAAAAAAAAAAAATGACAGCACCTGACCGAAACTTCAAAGCTAGTCTCAAGAGGCAGAAAAAAAATCCTGGGAGTTTTATAGTTTCCCATAAAAAGCAGAGGGTTTATATAGGAGTGAACTTAAGACCGCCTGCCCCAGAATCGGCCATAATTCACTATAAACCTGACTGGCCAGGAAGATGGCTTCAGCAGGGCCAAAACTGGCCTGCCCCACTGCTTGTAGCTCCGTCTACTATGTCTACAATGTCAAACGGTTACACCTGTAAACCACCACTTTCACCATCGCTGCACTGGCCATGACCCAAGGCAGTCTGGGGCTTTTTAGAGTCAGTGAATGAGGTAAAAGATTAAACCCATGAGTGATCCGTGAGGTGGCCTCTGCTTATTCAGTATATTTTAGGGAGGACTGAGGTGAAGTGATACCATAGCGCCCTTGGAAAACAGCATAGATTCGCCCTTAATAAAAAAAAAAAAAAAAAAAGACCCATCAACTGTCACATGCCGTCACTTTCTCCAACATGGATTCTCACTGGATTCAATGACAACTATCCACGTGAGAGACTCACAGGATCATATCATAAGAGCCCAAACACAGTCTGAACACATTAAACTCTCAGCAGCCCATCACCGTCTCTGGTTCACACACATGCACGCATAGACACTTTGAATGTGAAACATAATAATGCATGAGACAGAGCCTATGTCTGTTTCCTATGAACCTGCAGTGAAGCCCCTAGTTGATAAATCACCTCCAACTGGAGTGCAGGAATTTGGCAGCTTAATGAAAAAGTCATGTTGAGCTGGAAGGAGCTGGTCGGTTTCTAAACGCCCTATCCAGGCCCCAACAGGAGGGGAGCTGTAGAGCATAATGGGGGGAAGCTGGCTGGGTCAGTGGCACGGATTCAATACCAATGAACTGTCTCGGAATTTACAGCACTCATATAGGAGTTTCAGCTGAGCAAGTACAAATATGTGACCGGCTAGATTGCAGTGATGATCTCAATAGGGCATGGGAGGCATGCTGTGCTGAATGTGAATGTACTGTATGTGTGGTCTGATTCAACAGATGAGATAACAAAATACAGTGATTGCAGGTGTCTTAAAAGCTTCTGTTTTACTGTAGTTGTAGGGTTGTTTTTTTTTAAAAAAAGATGCAATTCCTTTGTAGTTGGCTTCTGTAAGAACTCAGGCTGGTTTAATGGCCCTAAACAATACATAACTACCTTTGTTGCACATTTAAATAGATGTTCTTAATTATATTTAACATGATAGATCACATTCAGTTATTTTTCTCCAGCTCCAAGCGTTTTTAACACCGTGCTGGTTTTCATAGTTTAAAATTGCAATCACGCTTTTTCAAGCCTCTCTCTTCCATGGAGCACCTTATCTCTTTCTGTGGAGGCTGAAGCAGTGCTCTGTGCTTTTTCAGGTAAAGAGGGACAGGGGCGGTGTGGGCACCACCCCATCCTCTCTTTCACAACTCTGCAGTGCACTTTGCCCTCTGAGTGGGCAATACATGCCTGTATCAGTTTCACCACCCACCCGGAGCGCCGCATACATCTGCATTTCCATCCACTTAAATGCAAAGTAAAAGTGCACCTTTAACACAAAACAGTGTGGTTGCTGAAAGAGCCCAACTAACACAAGATAGAGGTGGGTATTACTGGAAGGGTGGAAGGGAGACAGAGAGCCGGTAATTCCAAAGAATGGCTCCCAATGGAGCTGTATAATACAGCATGTACATGCAACAAACACATACAAAAGTATAGACAAGATGCACATCTGAAAAGTACAGACACAAACACACACGCACACATGCACATTCAGACTCACTCACACACACACATACAGCCATTATGATCATACCGTAATTTCCACTATTAAATTTGGCAGTGCTGTTAATACAAAATTAATGCATTAAAACAGATGACTATCTGTGAGCTGAATAGCTATCAATTGTAAGAGAGCTGCCAAATTCCCTCTGTGAGGGAGCCAGTGAATATCAGCCTGGATATTGCTTTGTAACTGTCTGTCTGATTCTCAGCACTAAAAGCTGGTGGCTGTGTGTGTGTGTGTTTGTGTGCTTGTGTGCATGCTGGTGTATATGTGAGCATGTGAATGCATGGACTTCATGGGAGGCTTACAAAGGTTAGCTAACTGCATGTCATACCTGATGCTTTGCAATGCGTTGCAGTTGAACAGACTAGTTTCTGTATTTGAATGAGAAGATTTTATTCTCCATGATCACATCGGTCAAAGTCAGTGATTTTCTATCACCTGAGGACAAACTTACAAACTATTTCCTGGCTCGGGACGTGTTAGAATAAGTCCACCAGCACCTTTGTAATTCAAACACAGTGATGTCATGGCAGCAACTATAACCAATGAGGTAACTGTATTTCACTCTGAAGGACAATGTAATGTGCCTGTTGGGCTGAAAAAACACACCGTGGCTGAGGGGGGAAGAAAACACCCTTGTGTGGCTTCATATGCATGTACTGTAGTATATGTTTCTCTCCTGATGTTTCTAAAAGGGAACATCTGTAAAAGGCAGTTGCCCACTTTATGCCTAATTCAGAAGGCTGTAAATCAGGATGAAGTTAAATTTAAAAACAGGTTATTGTATGAGGATTAAGTTTGAGGTTAGGGGTCTAGAGAATGAAAATAATTTAACGTAATGACCCCTTTTTTTCTTAAGCATGTGCAGAGGTTTGCTGGGGACTTGATTCTCATAAATCTGCACTCTGGGATTCCCCTGGAACGTAAGCAGGATATTTAGGAAAGCAAAACAGAGTGACTAGAGTCAGCGAGTGCTCGCAGTTTGGCCTGCAATTCCCTGCCTGCCAGCAGCACGAACAACAGCTCCAACCACAGAGGCCCCACTGAGTGCCAATGCGGTGGCTGCTTTGGATTAGCCACTGCAAGCTGCAACATGCCTAAAAGTTAGGTTGTGGCTTACAGGGACTGTATATTTCAGGCGCAAACTGCTTACCTACTGCTTCCTGAACCTCAACCCCACCCTTGTCCTTTATTTTCCCTTACTCTTGCTAATCCCTGCCACCCCTCCGCTGTATCCTGTCCCTGTGTCTCAAAGCCCATAATGTGCTAAGTTGCTTCCTCAACTGCCTTGCTGTAGAAATGATCAATCACTACCAGTGAGTAAAAACAGGCTGCATATTTGTCTCAGGGAGGGAAGTGAGAAACAAAACGGACCTCTGTGTTGTAAGGGAGTACGGCGAGGTAAAGATGGATCGCTGTAGGCGTCCTTGGAGGGGATAACTTAACATCAGCCCATGAAACAAAGTAGCCTGGGAGGGGTCATAGAGACACTTAAAGACAATACAACCAGTGGTGCTCCACACCCACCACTCTTACTTACTTTAACATTAAATAAAGCAATAATTATTGAATTCCGTTTGAATGAGTAAGATGCTAGAAAGTAAACAATGGGAACATAATTGCAGTGGGAAGGCAATCAATGCAGGCAGTCATTTGGGCCATGTTGATTGTGTAAGCTGCTGTATGCGCTCTGTCCGTGTGTATAAGTGAGCGCCCATTTGTGTAGCCGTTGCAAATCTAAGGTGAGCTAAGGGGAGTATGTGCTGTGACAAGGAGCTGAGTAATACACTCTCCCATACGCATGCACAAAACAAGAGTTGGGTAATCCCTCCTTCAATAATGACCCAGGGCTCTGAACAATAGCTCTCAATCAGCTGATCAATGTGTCCACATAATTCATGTGCGAACTGTCTTTGAGAGGGGAGGAGGAGGAGGATAAGCAAGCAGGCGGTGGAGAGATCAATGCCCTGTGCGGTGATAACGAGCCTGGGCCTATGCCCACAGGAGCCCCATGCCGGCGTCCAGGGTCTCTCTCATTAGGAACATTTGGGCAAGCATGGCTATACATACATAATGTGCACTTCTAATCGCAGCCAAATAAACACATTTCCTCTCTTCTTAATGAGCCTGGTGCTGCTTTTGTGACACGCAGCCATGACTCCAAAACAGGCAGGAAATGATGTCTGTCCCCAAATAATAATAAGAAAAAATAAAATAAAAAGAAAAAAAAAACAGTAAAGCAAATTAACAGCAAGCTGTTGGCCTCCTCTTTCAGTAGCTAATTAACAGCTTAACCTCCTGGTGCTTTTATGAAAGCCATGCTGGGAGGAGCTTGCCAAAATTGCAGTACAATAAGTCTGCCTGCAGGAGGCGAGAGCAGGGTGGAGCCATGGGGGTACCCAAACAACTGTTACAGCCACTTGATGACATGTGTACTGGCAAGGTACCATCTGGAAGCTGAATGGGGCAAATCAGGACCTGCCCCCAACTCTTCTCTCACTTCCCCACAGCACTGTGTCAACATCTCAGCCCTCCATTTTGGACGGCAGTGACAATAATTACTTGCACAGCGCTGAGGAAGAACATTTTTAACATTTAGTTTAGCAAAACAGGAAACACACAGCAAGCTAGCTCAGATAAGTTTGAATAATAGGTCACTGCATTAGGGTTTTGCTACTGTACTCATTACAAAAACAACTCATGACATCAGGGAGGAAAAGAACAGGTTATGTGTTGCAACAAGTCTTTCAGGCTGTGATAGTGCTGGTAGGGAAAAAAAAGATGATACAAAACACGAAAATGAATAAGATACCATTAAATTTCATGAGAGAAAGAAAAAAAATAGCTCTGTGGAAAAAACAAACCGGTTTTAAACTTTCAAAAACTCGAGTATGTAAGTAGAGCAGACAAAGACAACTGCAGACAAAGACAAATGCATTTAGAGGTGACTAATTTTAAACTTAAAATCTAGGCCGATAACTCACTGAGTGTGACAATTTTATACTGATGCATGCTGAAGTATGCAACTTTTCCAGATGCTTTCTACAAGGGGCTAGTGTTTGCAATGCAAACCACAGCAACACCTGATGATGTTCGGTTAGAGACACCTACGGCCATCAGTCCAACAGAATCCTCTTGTACATCCATGACTTGCATCGATTTAGAGGAAAATATCAGAAATGCAGAAAAGGCACCATACTAGCTGTCAGAAGAGGGATATGCAGAGCTGCAAAGGAAGGCATGCGAGTTCTACAATAGATAAGAACAAGATGACTGACTGCCTCAAACTAAACTTGGCTGTGCAGCAGGTCATTAATGTAACAGTAGCGTAAAGGAGGAAGCAGCCCTGCACAACACAGCTGACAAGAGTCTCCAGCACCTCACTGCCTTTCAATGCCAGACAATGGCAACATGGCCTTGAGGAGCCAAAAAGCTTGTTAGATGGAGAACAAAGGATGAAAAAGAGTTTGGAGAGGGTGGAGGTGAACCAGCCCCATAAGGATGAGGGAGATGGCGTTTTGAGGGACAGGAGGGTGTTGGATTATATAAACACCACTTGTAATGATTAATGCAGTCAGAGGGAATTAAATTCAGAGCAGGAACATTACCCAAACACAATTAGTCCTCAAGAACAAACATCACACTATGCCGTGAATGCAGATTTATTGCCATATCACTGTGAAGGAGTAGCCATCAGAAGGCAAAAGACCTCCGGAGGAAAAACTTAACATGTCTGACATAGCCTTTCAGAGAGCCAATGTTACGATTATTTGTACTCCCCTTCCCACCTTGCTGGCTACAGTGACTTAGAAAAAATCCTTAAATTTGCCCACAGCAGCAGGGGTGACCAAGAGCCATGCTTACTGAACTGCAGGTCTGCCCACGCCGTTGCTTCTAAGCCTATTGCCATTAGCCGATCTCCTGTTCCACCTTGTTGCTGACGTAATAGCAGAGCAGAGACACAGAATACAGTCTCCTCAGGCTTGTATAATCTGGCTTTCACCTCTGGCGTTCTCAGTTTGGTAGTGTAAATATTTCATTACCACATAATTGCTGCTTCGGGCTACGCAATAAAACTGTGATAGTTGCAACACTGTATGTTTTCTGACGATCCTGTATCCTTTTTTATGTAAAATTCATAGAAATTTGTTTTGGGGAGAGGCTGTTTGAGATTCCGTAAAGAGGAAATGTTTAGTTGTTCATGCACTGCCTTCGCAGAAGCTCGCTGGAGACACCAGCTAATTAAAAACAGTGATGATGTGTTCAGCCAGTGTCAATATTTAACCCAGTCGCAGCTATCTTTATTAGCAGCACTGCGCTGACAAAAGGAGCAACATGGCCTTTGAGAGGTCCTCCTTCTTAAAATGAAAATTAATGGGGTGAAGTGGGGTTGAGTGGAGGTGAATATACACAGCGTGTCTATATGTGGGCTTATTTTTCTATAGAACATGAAGTATCTTTCTAGTTGGAGTGAAACTGCTGTGGGCTTTGCAAGCAACTCATGCACCAAACACCCACTAATTTCACCAGTCAATTCGTGCATACTAGGCAACAAAAAAGTTGCAACTTTAATGAGTTTAATGTTTAGTTTACTGTAGAATTTGATAAAACCCTGACATTGCACATTTGTCTTGAACTACAAACTACAGATAAAAAGCTAACCAGCTTAAGTGGTAGGAAGAATATTAATTATTCCTTAGTTTGAAATATTTGTGGTGTCAGGGTCTTTGTACAAATCATTACACACATCCTCTGAACCTTCCTGGTCAAGACCCAGTGAGGAACTTTAAACTTTTCTGGTTATGAAGCAATTTAAATTTAATACTGATGCCTCATATCTTCCCTATATCAGCGATGAGACCATCAGCAAGGAGATCGGAGATTACTATCCTGTCTTTTACAATGCCTTTACCCGGTCCGCTCAGTCAGCGGAAACACTACGAAATGCTGTACAGCATACAGACAGAAGGAGACGATTTGCTTTTTACGAGCATGATTGATCTGCTGTTCTCTTTTTTTTTAACATCTATGGTTCTCTAGATATTTTCAATATTTTGTGTTCATGGCTGAACTGGTATTGTGTAAATAAGTGGCGTGTTTCTTTCACTCTCTTCCAAAACAAATGCTCGTGCTACACAAGATCTTTACGACAGTGGGCAGTACCGCTATTTGTCCACACGCGCCACTACAATCAACACAATATGAAAGTTCCTCGGAGGGGCTTTCAGTAAGACATCTTTAAACCTATTATAATTAAAATCAAGAAAAGACACAGCTGCTTTAGCCCTTTCACAATGACCACATTTAGATTTTTTTTTCATATGACCAATCTGGCCTTTGACCAATGCCCACAAGGAGGTAGTGCACTTGTATTGAAAAATGGTTTCAGTGCATCTTCCCATGAGTATAGCCAACTCTATCACTATTACATATGGGCCTTGCCAACACAGATTTCTTTACAGGGTCATTTTGTTGGGTCTGCTCATTAGCAAAAGAAAAAAAATATAACTGCACTTTCCATAAAAAAGAAACAAAGTGCTCATTGATCAGGATGATCAATTGAGGATCAATAACCTAAACCCTCATCATTCCCAATGCAGCATAATTGCAGCTGAGACATAGTTGTCATCACTAAAAATCAAACACAGACCAGACTAATTGGAAGGGACCTAGTGCTTTGGTCATGCTGGCAAAAAGCTTTACAAAGCCCCAGAAAGACTTGTGATGGCCCGCCATTGGAGCTTCCTAAAATAACTGCTCATGCCATTAGCAAGTGTCATCATGGAGGTCATTGTGCTGGCTGCCCATTTGGGGACATTTAATACAGGCCTCAGCAAGCTACCACACAAGAGTGCTTTGTAATCCTTCTGTGTAACTTGTGCACATAAGTTAAAAGATCACATTAAGTCCCAACTTTATGGGATGGCTTGTGATTTTAATCTAATGTTTTGGAGGAATGTCCTTATTAGACAATTTGTAGCTGACCTCTGTGTTAAGCAATGGTCAAAAAAAAGATGTCATTTTCCACTCCAGTAGCTGAGCACTGTAAAGAGGCTTAGAGAGCTGGTAAAGCCAAGAGGCGTGCCTGATATAATAGATATTTCACAGGGTGGCATCGAAGCCAAACTGCCCTTCCTGGCTGCACCATATACACTGCTCAACCGTGCAAAAAATCTCAAACTATACTTCAAAGACTACCACTTTTCCCCTTCCTGTTTATTGATTACATAGAGCTCTTGTTCAGTAATTGTGCAGTAAATCAAGCATGGTGAGCACTAATCTCGACCTCGGGAGGAAAGTGTTAAAGGTAAAAGCTGCTGAAAAGTGCATAATTATGGAGCTGTGTTCAGCCAGGAGAGAGGATATGCTACTCCTTCTCACATTTCTCACACACTGCCTGTCTGCGCAACCAGAAGCAGCAGGGAGAGGGGTTGGCAGAAGAGCAACGGGAAGTGTATACAGTTTCTAACCACCTCTCACTCCCTCCCTTACTCTTTCAATCCTTCTCCGTCTCAATGCATTCCCAACTAGAGCGCCGGGGGCGCCATGCTTGTAAAGAAACCACAGCCTTTTGAGTGCCTCTTGTATTTACAAACGGAGGCATGTTGGAATCAAAGGCATTACCACATGACATAACACATTAAACAGTTGGCGGATTGAGAATTTATAGACTGAACAGATAGTGAGTGGGGTAAACAGCCATTGTTGGATCAGTTTAGCTACTTACTTGGTATAAGTGCCAAACTTACCTAAAGCAGAGTACGGGAGAGGAGACAACTGCAGCGGCTCCCTCCTTTCCCTTGCTTTGTCCTCACTTCTAACACACAGCCCAGGCTGTACTCCAGGTGGAGACAGCTATCACTTTCCCATCAACTTCCTGTTCCTCTTGTCTCTCCGCCCCTCTTTCTCTCAGCTCTCTCACTCCCAGCTGCACAACTTGGTTTTCTGTGCCATGTTTGAAGAAATACTAAGCTGTAGCACTGAAGATATAAAATCTGTAGTTAAGAGATTTTTTTCCCCTCTCATCAGCCTTCCTCCTCTCATCCTCCTCCCTCAACACTTTCCCCATGTTGCTGTTCTGCCTAATCTCACCTCAGTTTTTATTTCACCCTCATCAGCAGGGACCTAAAAATAAATGATAAATGGAATATGATATTTTAAAGCCTTATCTCTTATCTGTTCTTACAGGGGAATAATAGGGTAGTTAATCCTGCAGATCCTACTCAAATTGATTAATCAGCACATGCGGACAATCAAATAAATGATTAATATTCCCCAGTCCTGTGGTCGGACAGTTACCCCTGAAACCATCAGTAATAATTCAGTAACCCTTCCCAGACCACAGGCTGCAGCTAGTCAGCCTCACTCAGCATCAGCCTTCTGATGTTCAGCAGGACTTTGAACTCCCCACACAGAAACTCAGACACACCAGGGGTAAGACAATCTGCAGTCTACTTTCTTTCAAACCCTTCTGCAACGTCTGCCTACCTGATCAAACTCACGTGCCACATACAATATATACAGCTGAATTCAGGGAGGAGAGCAGCATATAAGACAAGGAGTGATTCAACTAACCGCTGAATGCCCTCAAACTACTGAGGGAGGCTACAGAAACAGATCTGGATTCTCTCTGCAAATGACTATACAAATATGCTTTACATACAATACAAAATAAAACATTCTCAGATCATCGTTTTAAACACAGAAGCCAAAAAGAAACCTTTGTAGAAGTCGTAGAAAAACCTGAATCTGTGTTGTGGAAACGCTAGGTGAGGTGCCTACAAAAATAATGCCACCATTTTCCCACAGCAAGGCACTCACAAACAGACAGACTGTTTAGCAGCAACGTTCCCAGTCCTCACCACACTGAGCACACCCTGTCCTGCTGGTGGACAAAGAGGGGGGGCCTCTTTTCTCTTCTATCGCTTGCACGATTCTCCTCCCACAGAGGTCAGCGAACAGCCATATTTATGCTGCTCATCTGCATTCACCAGATATAACTGCTCTTAATCAGGGAGAGGGCCAGAGGAAGAGGAGAGTCCCCCTCGCTTTCCTATATTTGCACCCAGGAACGAACACTGCGGGTGGGAGATATGCGAGTGTGATTAAGGGGGCGGGTGCGGGGGCACGAGGTAAACACAGCTTGTAGGTGTGGAATGTCTCCTCTGTCCTGCTCCTGAGCTGTGGATGTGTGTGTCTGTCTTTGCCAGTGCTTGGACGCATGAAGTTATGCAAAGCCAGCACTCCACTCTAACAAACACACACACATATATACAGTATGCACACACTGTCTCACCCCACCCTAATCCCTCCCCTCTGCAGTACAGGAGGCTTGGCCTTTGTGTTGCGTCTGGCCAGCTGGTTGCCTGAATCAGCATGTGCAGCTGTCTACTGTGACGAACACTAGTCTACCACTACGAGGACACAGTGACTCCTCACTGCATTGCTATGTTTTAATATGGCTGGCTGGCATTACTACAGCAATTTAGAATCGACCTCAGAAGCCACTGCCCTGGGGGGAGTTTACATAGGCTGAGAGCAGGTTGAGTTTTAGCTATAACAACTTATTGATGGCCTTTAACTAGTGTTTGAGAACCTCAGAGCTTAATGCTATAAGAACCTGACTCACAACTGCAGAAAGAGCATGCTCTACAGTGTGAGTGGCCATTCAGTACTCTTGCCAATATGCCTCGTGATATATAGCTTTGTCTTTAATAGGTACGAGCATGGTGTGTAGGGCAGTGTCGTGAAAAAGCCCCAGTTTTATATAAGCGTTACAGTTCACTTTGATCTCTTCTCTTGCTCCACTGTTTATAAATCAGCCACACAAATATTTATGAGCGGAACGAGGAAAATGGCTGGTCTGGTTTGTATCTCTGCCCTCCTTCCCTCCCTCCCTCCCAACTGTGTTCCCTCCCTCTCCCTGTGGCTGATGTGTGGATTAGGCCACCGCAGACGCAGGGCGAGTGCATAGGCCCCAGGCCACATCCATCATATCTGCTCTGTCTCTGGATATTGTGTGGCCCGAGAGAAGGCTGACCTAACCAAACCGAGTCACAGAAGAGACAGCACATTTAAGGGGAATAAAAGAAGAAACTGTAATGAACTCGTCTGAAATGATCCATAACAGATAAAGCAGTGTGATGTGAGTTCATGGTATGGACACAATCAAGGACAAAACCGTGCGCATCAATGCCTGTGTGTGCACACACACACACACACACGCATTCATGTCCCTGCCTAATGCATCACTAGTTCATCAGTAACAAAGATCAATTAATTAATACAGCCACGTTCAATACATATTGCCTCTGCCTCCCTTTTAGCTCACCTATCTGTTTCTGTCTACAATGCACACAATAGGACAAGCCTGCAGTTTCTGGATCCATACGCTTTAATTGCTCCCCCCAGCCCTGACCTCTGATCCAGATCACTCTGATATACAACATCTCTATTAAATTGGGAAGTAGGTAAATATTCTTCTAATGACCCTCAGTTCTAGTGACACCACTGAAAATGGAGAAAAAAGAAAATCAATCTTGTTTTTTCCTTTTTTGCCCTTCACTGACTCTATTAGTTCCTTTTTTATCTGAGAGTTGACTCCAAAAATGTGGAGGGAGACCAAGTAGAATGAAGCGTCTCTCATTTTGACAGGGCAATGGACTTTACTGAGATGCATTTCGGTAATGAGGAGATTACAAACCTACGCTCAGACGGAAATATCTTCTTAACGGCATCTGGACTGTCCTTCAAGTAACACATTGGGGTTTACTGAGCCAGTATAAAAAAAAAGAGTCAGACAACCTTTATCTAAACTGAGCAGAATGTTGATCCTGCAATCTAGACTCGAGATAATTTGAAAGATAATGCAGTTCAAGCGGGAAAGAGACGAACTCTACCAAATGTTACCCATCAGGTTGCATGAGTGCACGAAAAGATAGCGGTTTAGGCATGGGTGTGTATGTGTGTATACTGTACAGTAAAAGCTGATGAACTGTATGTTTGTGTGTCTGTGGACAGGGGTGGGTGGGGGTAGAGAAGGGGTGGTAGTGGTGGACTGGCTTGTCGATCGATGCAGTGATTGGCAGTTAATGGCTTTTCCTGTTCTGCCTTGGTAACCCTGGCCTGATGGCTGTTGCTTCTGATCAGAGATGGCAGATGGTGTTTGATTTTTGTATATAAACCCCTGACTTTGTGGTGATGGCTTCATCATGTTTAATGATTTGAAAGTTAAGTTGAATACTGGGAATACTGCAATGCTGGATCTCTTATCTAAAAGGCCTTAACCACCCTTCCAGATGTAAGGACAGACCTTTCTTAACTACATGCATAAACCTGGTGAGTATTCTGCTATTAGCCACTCAGCCCTTTATTGATAAAATATTAGAATGAAGCTCACAACACATATGATTTTCTCTATTTTATGCGATCCTGGATGTTCTGTCACAAACTAGTTCCTAATCTATCATGATCACTCAAAGAATCAAACATTTCCTGAGATCAAAGATTATCCTGAACACCAAAAGACTTTCATAAAATTGTTCCATCCTTTTTGCCCAACCAGTGGCTGTTGAAGATGCAGAGAAACGGCACCCAGGAAAAAAGGAGCAAAAGTTGGAAATTGAGGTAAATTGAATGATAAGCTTCATTTGATGTCTAAAAGAAGATGGTAGGAAATCCAAGTGCAAACAGCTGCTCCTAAAAATCTTAGATTTTTCAGAGTAATTTCATGTTCGGAGGGGTTTGCCTTTTTATGACTCCTCAAACAGTTTTAACTGCTTGAGGCTTAAGTCTAGAGTTTAAGTCTGTTAAATATCTCATAACTCCAGACATTGACATTTCATCTCTGGAGAAGTTCAAAAGAACCTGATTGCAATGAAAAACTAGGAGACCATCTATATTAGGAAGAATAAAAAAAGGTTTTGTATACAGTAAGAGTGATTGAATAGAAACAAAGAGGCCATAACCTTCCTGTCAAATGAGAAAAAGACTCATCTGGCTACATGCACAGCATCATCTCCGAAACTGTCGTAATCTTTGCATTATCTATAAGGCATCTGCAAAATGAGGCTCCCTAAGAAACAGAAAAGTGTTTCTGATCATTGTTGAGCTAAAAAAGTGCAAAGGTTTTTGAGGATGATGATTTTGTGTACATGACAGAAGGACAGAGAGAAAAAGGAGACAGACAGACAGATAGAGACAGACTTAGGTCACACTGGGACTCACAACTGCAAAATTAATACATCCTCGCTTCTAGAGCACCAACAAACAATAAAACACTTTGCTTTACAGAATTTATTAAGATGCTCTGTTTCACTCTCTCTCTCTCTCTCGCCTGCCTCTCAGCATGCAAATTAATACATTGATCATTTGAATAATAATGTGCGTTGCAGATCTCACAATTTCATGTTCAAACTTTAACAGCTCCCAGAGTTCTCGTTTAAACAGTAGCTGCGCAGACAGTCCTTCTGGTTCAAATTATTCCAACATGACTATTCCAACCTAACAAGCATAAATTAAGGAAATTCCTATCTAGTGACAGAGATAGGCCATCTGAAGGAAAGATTCCAGTTTGAATTATTCAGCAGTCCTTAATTTTAGGGCGAGTGTTGATTGAATGTGGTGACGTTATAATAAAGGAGTTTGTGGCGCTGGCAAGGAAGGCAGTGAGGGATGATGGTCTGTGATCTGGGAGGGAGCCGAGGAGTTCAGCGGCTATGGAGACTTCCTCTGCTGTCTGAAGAGATCTCAGAGGAAAGTGGCCTCTGTAAATCAACATGAGATTGAAAAGGACTTTATAAAGCACAAATGTTTGAAACTGCTTATCCCGAACAAAAGCCTACACTTCAGTCCCTTGCTTTTACCAGCTTTGGCTAATAGAAGAAAAGCATCAGATGGTGTAACCCTGAGGTTTGCCTCATGGACAGAGCACAGCATGGTGAAGGTGAGCAAGAGAAATGATATGATGGGGTGGGGCTTAAAGACATGGCAGTTAACTTTTTTTTTTTTTTTTCCCCCCCAACGCCACTCTGTCTATTCTGGGCATCAGCATGTCATGAAGGAATGTGAAGACCATAAAGTATCGGTGCCCTTGAGGAGCTGAAGAGCATTCTTGTCCCCAACTCTTAAAGCTGTCTCTCTCTCTTTGACTCACTATCACTTTCCCTAACCCGCTCCCCCTCTCCCTGACTCTGGCAGTAAGTTTAAAGTTTAAAGTAGAACACAGGTGTAGTAGACGGCACCCGTGGGAAAGATAACATTTGGAAACATTCTTGGGGTTAAAAAAGAAGTTTTTTTTCCTTTCTGTTACTGTTCATCTGGGGAACGATGTAATTGCCTTGGATCCATGACTGTGCCTTTGTCCCCTTTGTACCTTCACCTCCTAATCGCTACCTCTTACATCACTAGCTCGTAATTTCCATATTACAATTTTAAAAAGAGATTCTATTCTCTGCTTCTTTTTCATTTTCATCTTTCCACTCCATCCATCTTTTGTGTAGAAGAATAAAAGACGTGATGAGAAAACAAGGTGCAAAATGATCTGTTCCAGGGCCCCCAATAAAAACTGCATGACACCCCGGGCTGCACCGCTTAATTACAAAAGGATGAAATCTTTTCTTCTACATCTGGAGAAAACATTGTCTGGATAATACCGATAGATTTACAGCTCCCAGTTCTAACCCTGAACTCAAGCACACAGCAATTAGGCAAAACATGGATGGACAACCAGCGCCATGAAGTTCAGGAAAAGAAGTCTATTCTCTCTTGGCACGGTACAAAAGGCCTCTGAGGCCCCACTGTTGCAAATAAAAATTCTAGCCAGAAAATGGTCCTCAGGAAACTGATGGATGTTTAATTTTTACTCAAGCCTTGATGGTGGTCACACAGAGGTGAAGCGGACTTTTCACTGCAGAGTACTTCAAGTCAGCTTTTGCACTACATAACCCATCCAAAATAGACTTCTTTGAGGAATGCATGCTTGCAGGCATCAGCATCTCTCTGACCCATCACTAACAACAAACAGCCAATCAAATCCAGGCGAGAAATTGCTGAAGTTCTGCAATCCAACAGTAATCGATCCACCACAAAATGGAAAGACCTCAGGGGCAGATTTGTTAAAACATTGAAAAACCTGGGTAAAACAAAGCCCGTACACGCTCTGTGCACTGAGAGAGCAATTTAAATGGCCGCAGTTCTGTACATCAGTCATAGGTTTAAATCCGCTTGCCTTCCAACAAACAACAGAACCAACTGTTTGTGCAATTACATAAAGAGCTGGCAAATACACTTAATGCTATGCTTGGAAACTAAAATATGAATATATGTAATAACAAAATACTGCTAATAATGTTGTGTTTCTGCACTCAAACATCCTTTTGGACTAACAAGTGGAAGATTACACAGCAAAGGGAATGAAACAACAGCCTGGGCCACATATCCATCATCGTGTAAAATTTATCTGTCCCATGACTCTCCTCTGTAGGCCAAGACCAAACAGAACAGGGGCCCCTGTGTGCTCATACTGGTACCTTAGACCTCCTCTTCTCTCCTCATCTGTTTCTTCACCCTACCTTGCTTTCATATACAGCTCCACTGAACACAAACCTCAGAGCTGAGTAGTTTTGTGGCCCTGACCACTCGGAGGCCATTAATCTGGTGGCTTAGCCACTGATGTATTGATGGCACAGAGCTGGTAAGCCTGCCTGCCTCACTCTCTATATCCCTTCAGCTAAGCCGCTACATAGATTCACAGGAGCCTACATCTGGCCTCATCAAAGCAGTGTTTACCTGCCAATTGCCACTTTTAGTCTTTCAGGTGTGATGGCTAAAGGTCACCACGTGTATTGACCAGCTGGGCAAAAAGACCTTTGAAACACCTCATTCAAGCCATGATAGCGTCTCAGAGTGCAATGGATATATAACCATTACATTCAAATATATGAATATTTAAGTCTGGTTTCTATCAGTGCAGCAATCTACATGCTGAAGTTTTCATCTTACAATTAAAACTACAAGAAAAAGAGCTTCCATTGACCCCATCTCCAAAAAAGGGCAATAGAAGACTGTGATAATGTGAAATGCTAAAAAAAGATCAGATCAGAACATTCTGCAGGTAAAAAACAGGCTCGTTGGTAACAGGCAAAAGGATCAAGATTGGATATGGTAGAGGCATCCTTGAAAGATTCAGTCGTTCACAAGCAAGGACGGAACCAGGCTCGCCACTTCGTGAAACACATGATCGTATAAAGGATTTTATTAAACGGGCTCGGGAAACTTCATAAGACCGTTGGTGGAAAACCCAAATGACTGCATTCTATTTTTATGTTTTCTGTTTTACACAGCATACCACCTTGGAAATTGGAGCTGCGTAATAATATTTCCAGTGAGCCCGAAGGCAAACTACACACAATTCTCGGAATATAATATGACCATCAAACAACACATGTAAACTTGATATTGGATAAGTTTGGTTAAGTTTGGTTTACGCAAATCATAGAAAGGCTTTCATCGATAAATCAATCAATCAGTATTCGTACTGAGTTATCCGAGCAGATGTAAATATGCAGAGCAACTAATTTTACTGCAGTTTGACTACCAAATGCATAATGAGTTCATAGGAAATTGTAGATGCCACTGATTACATGAAATCCTGAACAGGTAGTTTTAAAGGCAAGGCAAAAGGGATGCTGTCCCTCTGGCATTTTTGCAGTGAGGTTGGTAAAGAGACGGAAGATGAAGAGACTCTGTAGCTGGTGCAGAAAGAAATTTCTCCAGGAAACAGATGCCCTATAATAAATCCACTATCTCCTACAATCACTTCAAAGGGAGGAACTTTATTTTAATGCTTGTAGTAACTACAAACAAAATAAAGACAAATTTAAACCTCTATGTGTCTTCTTTTTAATGGGAGCTAGATCTGTTGATTTAATTAGAGAATCAGTGTGTGACAATAATCTTAACAGCACTTCATGTGGAGTGTGATGGTGGAAACAGACAGATTTAGCTGAGGAGAATGTTTAGTTTTTCAGCATGATTGCATTAAAGATATTTAACCTTAAGCAGATCCCAATTCTAGAGAAAATACTGGTTCACTAATCATACGGGTTTGTTTTGTGTGTGACTAGTATTTGTGATGTACATCAGTTTTTAGGAGACAACAATGAAGGGTACAAACGTAGGAGAAGGAAGAAAAATGGTTTCCTGTCTGTAAAAAAGGAGGAGATACAAAAAACTTTAAATCTACAGCATACGTCACTGCCTATAATAACAAACACTTCAGTGTTCACATAATGAAATCTTTCTTCACCTTACACTGTCATAAGCTCATGTCTCACTACTTAACTTGCCTACTCCTTCCCTTTCTGAAACACCTGCCTTTCTCCTGTTGTTTTTGTTTTTGGACAGGAGCAGCAGGAGCAGCAGACACATACTCTGCTGCTCTTGACCACAAACAAACAAAAGAAAAAGTAAAAAAACAAAAATACAATAAAAACAAACACTCATTGACACAATGACCAAGGATCTCGGACTCCCAAATGCAACACACCATCTCTAGACAACCTGGTCGGTGATGCTCCGGGCCCTTTTAATTCTTTTAACTCAAGCTGTGAAAAGACCAGCCTCCCCTCTTTAGGCAGCTTTCTGCTCCCCCTCTTCACAGTCACTTTGTAAATCTAGGCAACACCCACAGTTGGGCTGTTGCACATACAATCAACAGCAGCAGCAGCAGCATCAGGAGCAGGAGCAGGAGCAGCAGCAGCAGCAGCTGTGCCACGGGTCAAAGCCCGACCCTTTCCCTGGCCTTCTCAAGGGGTGGGAGCTAGAAGAGTTGTGAAATTCTTGTACGCTGCCAAACACTAAGCCCTTCTAGCCCCCCTTGCTTCCCTGACAGCCCTTCTCTCCAGTCCACCCTTATTTTCTGTTGTATGCCACTCCTTCCTTGTTCCACCCACCACTCAGAGAAACTGAGATCTGTTTGAGGTAAGACATTAAGTTCAACACCCTGCAGGCAACTCCTGACACAAAGAGGATAACCGGGCTTCAGGATCATGACTGTGTTAACTGAGAGGGAGTCACAGGGACCTGTTAAGAATTGAACTACTTCCTAGGTGTGATGCTATGCAATTAATCACATGTACATCACTTGTATGAAATCATATTATGAGAACTTCCCTATAAGCAATTAACACGAGCCGTATGTTGTCATGTGTTGGCACTTTAGATGATGTGCTGTGTGTCTGTGTGTGTGCCTGTTTGTGTGTGCATTCACACGCTTGTGCATGTGAAAGGAGAGAATGGGCTGTCTCCCAGGATGTGCAGCAAGCGCTTTATTAGAGCGGTAGTACCAGTAAATCAGAGCTCAGCTCTTCCTGGAACTGCTGCAACCTTTCCCACTGAGCACTATTACTGAACAATCATAGGCTAGCCATGATAATTAGCAGAGTATCTATCCTTCCAACCCTCCTGTCGCCCCCACCCCCACCTCCACCTCCACCCCTACCCCATCCTCTCACTTCTGTCTGTTTCTCCATCCTCCTCCTACCCCTCCTCTCCTCAGAAATGTCTGGTGGGTGAGTGGGTAAGGCCAGACGCCTGCTAGATGTCATTTTGCCGGAGGACATCTCACAATAGCCGCCACAACTTTGGTCTTGATGTTGGCCAGAGTGACAATTTAGGCTTATTTGTCTACCTATGTTATGAGACCTCCAAAAATAAATAAATAAATAAGTAATAACACTAATAATCCTACTATTAATACTACTACTACTAACAATAATAATAATAAATATCAAGGACAGGTTTAACAGCTTGGGAGAGGAATCAGACGTAACGGGCAACAAGATTCTGTAATATTGCTATTGGTGCGCAAAAATCTGAAAGCTCGGTCACCAAAATTAGCAATCCTGTCATCCAGTACGCTCTTGGACTAAGTGCAAGTCAGCAATCACATCACAGCTGGTGTTCCTGAGTCTGAGCAGCCAGTGCTTCTGCTGAATAGGATGTGAAACACCTTAATATGTAAAGACATGTCCCTTAAATGACATTACTACCTCTTTTCGTCTATTATGTTTGATTGCGTTTATATGCTTGCTGCAGATTGATTAGACATTCTCTTTCCTTAGCGTTCACTGATTATTTGGGATAGCACTGAAGGGTAAAATAAGAGCAGTTACTCCATCCATGATACATATGTATTGTGTTTGTTAATAGGCCAGCTGCTGGGCTCCACTTAACACCACGTTAGAGCAGTTAAAAGTGCAGAACATATGATCAAAGGCCCTGTTTCCCATCAGTAAGACGCACTGGATGTGACTGTGTGTGCAAGGGAGAGAGACAGCTGAAAAGTTTGTACAGTTATGTGTGTGCTCAACAGAGCGGGACAAGGACAGAGGGAGGGGTGTCAGGACTTTCTTGGTTAAAGATTCCCCGTCTGATAGTGACGGCACTTTCTGCCTTTCCTTCCATAGCCAAGCGGCATCTGGAGTGGATTTTGTGCTAGCAGACACCGAGGAACATGATTACATTCGGCTAACTGCGCTCTAAACTGATTATGCATGTGCCAAGCTAATGGACTACATTTGCAAGAGGAAAAATAACATCCAATCAATCTCAATTACCGCCGATTGCACCGGCCCCCGAGACAAGGAAGGTAGCCAACAAACCCCCCATGCTCCTCCCCTTTCCCCCAACCCTTAACTGGAAGCTGAGGCCTGTGGCCAGGCCTGGTTAAGCCCCACCCATTCTGTCTGGACAGAGCAGCCAGGGCCTGGGAGCCGGATTAGTTCCACTCATCTCACCTCCACACTAACACATAGTCAAGCCCTAAGGCCTTCTGCTGTTAGTATAAGGGCTATCATATTCACATATTATGTATGTGGCTTACTGTAAAATGAGAATGGATGTTGGTTTTTTTTTAGGATGAAGAGAGATTCTCAAGAGAGAGCCTTACATTCTAAAAACGAGAAGTACACAAACTAACATTTGGGTTATCTGCATACTGCGACAGAATTCAACTGTTTGTGCTCAGGCGTGACTGTTCTGAGTGAGAGCACTATCATGCTGTCATCAGAGCCACTAAAACTCCATCGTCCATGGGAAAAAGAGAAGAAAGTTTGCTTCAGAGCACAGGAGTACGTTGGCAGAACACAGTACACAAGGGATGACAGCTTCACCCCCCTACTGTCTGATGGTCCATGTGGTCAGGATGACTTGCTGAATCTTTCTGTGGTCTTTTGGAACATTCCAATACATGGGGTGGTGGGGGTGATATTTTTAGAAAGCCCTAATATGGGCCGCATACCACAGACTCTCAAATTATCCCATCCAGCTTAGCCCTCAGTTTAAACCTTCCTTTTTAATTCCAGTAATTACAGGCTCCAATTTATATGGAGCTGTGCACACAAAGGGCCTGTTTAATGCAAACCAGTTTGATTTGGGTGAAGTGTCCCAAGCATCTCCCACATCTTACAGTCTGTTTATGCTGACTTGATGATTTATTTTCTCCCCAAAAAGGTTAAAAATGGTGCTATTTGCATCAGATTTCTTTGGGGAGGAATAAATGAATGGTGATTTTCCTTTTTTCGTCTTCGCATAACATACCATGTTGGGTTTAAAGGCATGCAGGCCACCGTGGGTTTTTTTCTGTCAGAATCTCCACCAGGACAGTAAATCAAACATTGCACCAAAGACTGTGACGTTGTCATGTGGGGAGCCAGTGCTGCCAAGAGGCCTCGCAACCATGTACTTGTTGTCTGATAATCACATTTGTGAGTCGTAAAATACGATAATAAATCATGTCAACTCATGAACATCTCTGTTTTTGAGTAGTTTTTGAGATGAGGAGAGCTTAAGAGGACTGCAGTGGACTCAGGTTAAGAGAGCAGGTAATTTCTGGACAAATGCACACACTCTCACTGGGAAGATCAATTGGTTTTAAGAAATATGGAGCCATCTTAAGAGGCTTAAGTCATAAAAAATGATCATGCCTGGATGTGTTGTACATATTTAATCCCCCACAGCCTGAGCAGCACTATGACATATGTCTCTTCTCTCTTAAATAATCTTGCACAGAAAAAGAGACAGAGGAGAAAAATAATCTGTTTCTCTGATGTCTTTCGGGCTCACAGCAAAGTAGAAGGCACCAGGATGTTTTATAAACTGTACCCTATACTGGCAGACAAAACAAGTCTTTCCCACCAAAGGTGTGAGGAAGAGACAAAGTATGCTAGAGCCTGTTATTTTGGTCTAATATGAAACTCATTGGAATGTGGGTCAGAAAGTCCAGCAGTTAAGGCCAGAATAGGATGACCACAGGCTTGGAAAGTACAAGGATAAGTTAAAAATGCTGCTCTGCTGATTCATAACTGACTCAACACATTCACAGATTATATTGCATATTTGCATTTGCATCTATAAATACCCCATGCTTTTAAAAAATGTTCCTGTGGGCCTTTCTTTTCTCCTGGTGGAAACCTTAGACTGTCAAACTGAACTGCATTCTCCCCTAAATACCTCCTGTGTCCCTTAGTCCCTCAAACGGCTGTTCCAGGAAAGCTGCATCACACCTTCCCCTTTCAAAAAACACTGGAAATTGATTTCCCTGATATACTGTTACTTCAGCACAAAGGCTTTGTGAGCAGGAAACATGTTGGCCATGCCAGTGATTCTTAGGACCCATTCATAATGTCCGATGATGAGGGGGTCTAAATGGACCACTTTGCCTTAGGTTTTAATGTGATTAAAAACAACATGCTTGAGGCAGCACATTTTTCACATGCCTTTCCATAAAGGTCATACTATGATACGCCGAGACACCAATACAAAAGTGTCAAGCAATAGAATTGTTTATATAGTTGTTGTTTTTTTTTTCCTGTTTACTTTACAAGAGTCAAACCCTTGACCATGGAGTGGACTTATTATAAATAAAGGCAACATCAACTAAGGGGACAGTGGACATTCTTTCAGTGTGTATGCAGTGTAGGCTTTCAGGGATTATGTGGTGTCTGTGTTTATATGTGTTTTGTTTTCTGTGTTGCTGCTGCGTGTGTGCGCGTGTGCAGCTATGCCAGTTTGGGTTAAGTGTAGAGTGGCCAAAGCCGCAGACACACAGGATAGGTACCTAAGTGGAATCAGGCCTGTTAGATTTATGGCCATTTGTTCGGGGAGTGTTCATCCATTGGCTATTATGGAATGATTAGAGGAGAAGGTGAAGCTCCAAGTCCAGCAAAAATCAATACGGCTGTCGAGAACGATTCAGCCTTTCCTGCACCGAGGAGTATTAGCACCAAACCTCTGTCTCCTCACACTTCTTCATTTGTCTCCAAGTGATTCACCCCTAAGCCTCCAAACCAGATTCACCTGCCATGTTCTTCTCATGGCAGCAGTGTGGCCCTGCTTCTGTATGACTACTAGGAGGGCAACATAGCTATCATTCATGCCTTGGGAGAGCAGCTAGTTCAGTGGTGTGTGCAGCGCTAGAGCATTTACCATGTCTTGGTTAAGAAGGGGAAGGATGAAGGACATGTTTTGCCATTTGTGTAAAGCTTTCACCAAGTTGAATTGTATCACAAATGCTCACAGATACGACACAAACATACTACCTCTCTCAGTCTAATAAGAACAACTAAAGAGTGCATTAATATAGACAGCATTAGCATTTTGCATGAAAGAATATTTTTGAATAAGAAATGTCTCCGCTACTGAAATCCTACCTCTATACATCCTCTTTCCCTAGTTATGTACATATTCAGTAATAGCATGAATATTGTGATGCACTGCCGTGTGAGGATTGAGTTGTGTGTTTTGATAAAGAAGTTTGAGGACTACTAACCTTGTAGAGTTTGAGGCTAGCCTCGTGGCGTGAATTGACAGTGTGCATCCTCAGCTTCTCCAGGCTGTTAGTGTAGTAGTCGCAAGCATTGCACTTCAGGTGCACTGGATTGCCAATGGCAACACATTTCAGTCGCCATTCGTTGCCTTTGCCCCCTTCTTTGATGTGGGCCACAAGCTGGTACTTTTGCACATGTTTATCTGTCTTGCAGTGCAGCTGGAAGTTGGCCTTGAGCTGAGTGGTGTAGTGGCACAACTTGCACTGGTGAGAGTCGCCCACCACGGCACGCCACTCCTCCTCTGGTAGGCTGCGCTCGGCTCCCATATGCATGCCGAGCACATCCAGGTTGTCAGTGGTGAAGCGGTTGCACACGGCGCACTGAAAGAGCTTGAGGGATGGATCGCTGGTTTGTGATAGACTTTCTCCCAAGGTCATCAGTTCTTCAGACACCAACTGGCCACCGCCCAGCCGCACATCCATGGGGATCTCCCCACCTACTAAAATCACAGCAAAAACAATGACAGACAAAAAGGACATCAGAGAAGGTTAATTAAATCCAAAGCTACAGTCCAAATCAAGTTTTTCAAAGATCACTTGATCTCACAGTAATTTACATCATTTTAAGTAAGTGAGCATAGTGTTTTTCAAATGTTCATAGTAATACTTTGAACCACTGTCATTATAAATAAAAACTCAGGCAAAGGAAAGCTGTTCAACTTTAAGAAACATGGTCTGTCTGTCTTGGATGATACTGCATGGAGGATAATATGCATGTATGTATTTATGGGCTTATAGCCCTCTTTGCTTTGAGCTGAAAAAGAGGAAAACCTGGACTTTTCCACGGATACCAAAACCTCACGTTGCCAGAAAATGAACATGGACATTGCCCAGTTTAGGCTGGTGCACTTTCATGGCCTGTCTGTAAATAAACTCCAGAGGCCATGAGCTCCCCCCGCAAAAAGCAAGTTGTTTTATCATTACTAAAGAATGAAGGAGTTCCCAAGTGGA
>JAQFJA010000001.1:15272836-15290598 GCA_029874485.1 Naso brachycentron
GAAGGAGTTCCCAAGTGGACATTACTGTAAATCACATCCACTGCCTGTGTTCACTGAATAATAGTATAAAAAAATCCACATCTCTGCTTGGATTCTTTCTCTTCTGATTGCCTCTAAATCAATATGGACACCTAACAGATTAATTCTGCTTGGTACAGAGTCTAAACGATGGAGAGGGGAGAAAAAAGCACAGCAAGCACATATCCTATGACACCAACCAGAGAACTGATTTCTATACAGTCTGGGAAGGCAGACTTTAAAAATGAATACGAAAAAAATGAGGTAAGAGCGGCCGGAGTTTTGCCTTTGCTTGCTGATCTTTAATCTTTCACTGCCCAGACTGAGCATGCAGGCTTGACCCTGCCTGGCTTTACACTAAATTAATTCCAGCAGCTCTTTTTATTTATTGCTGCAGTATGCAGCCTGCTCTTGGACTTTTCTCCATTACCTGAGTTTTTATAGCCAGGAGAGGGAGACCTTTGAGAAGCCCTCTGAAATCACTCACAGACCCAGCTCCCCAGTCATGATTCCTTACTCCCTCTCTCACACAAACACACAGATGCACATGCATGCCCAATTGCTATCCCAGTCCTGCATTTTCCTGCACCTACCATCTCTCATTTCTACCTGGCTCTCATGCTCCATTAGGATAGAGATTTAATGATTTACCACAGGCTGGGATCCTGTTCCTCACTAAATTCTTGTTGTAGACCATTAGACTAAGATTTTGATTTGTGGCTTTGCATCTGTTTCTTATATAGGTTCTTGCTATATACATCAACCCATATCCAGATTTATACAAAGACAGATGCTAATGCTAGATTAATTGGACACAAAAAGGCTGAGGCCTAGTCTACATGAACGAGATTTTTTTCAAGAGTTTTCCCCTCTTTCTCCCTAAAAATCAGTCCACACAAGCACTGTCTTAAAAATCTGTCTAAATGAAAATGCAAAAACACAATTGAAGTGCTGCTAACTCATAGTATGACCGTGACATTAAAACAAGTTGGCCAATCAGTGAATATAAAAAGAAAAAAACAACAACAAACTTTTAATAAGCTGACTGCAACTTGAGGTGTCACAGGTTTTCATCCAAAACGATCAACCTTGGTAGTGCGGTCTGTGTCGTTGAAGTGTGGGATCATCTACTAAACTTTGCGGCGCATTTCTCCTCAACGTAGTAAAAGAGTAACGCACATTAAAAGTCCTATTAGCAAGGTTAGCATCACCACTATATTGCTTCATGTAAATTAAATGAGAACGGTACACACTATGTTACCAAAATCTCAGTTTTCCCTGTCTGCATGTTAGCTCTTTAAATGATATTTCTCAGTATTGTCACCCTGAAAGAAAAAAAAAAGTCTGTTTTCAGTGATGAAAATTGCGTTTGCATGTGAACAAAAGGCCAAAACGAACAGAAAATGCTACATTTTATTAAATACATGTATATGTGTTAACTGGACCTGAAACTTTAACATTAACATTTTTTGCTAATTCAGTTTGCAAAACAGTTTTATTTAAAACAAAATGTCTGACTTGTCCTTTGTGCTGTGCTGCAAACTACAATAGACAATGAATGTCAGTACAAATAGCCTGAAGTAGCATTCTCCTCACTTCTTTTTTATCTCTCCAGCCCTCCATGTCATACCTTACTTTCAGTGCAGTAGCTGAATCTTGGGAATGAGGATTACCAGAAGGCAGAGATCATGTGAGGTTAACATTTGTTATCTATCTGTCTTTGGCAATACACTAAAAAGTCAAAAATCCACAGTGACAGCATGAAAGAGCACCTCTCACTTTAGTTGCTTGGTCTGAGATCTCCTTGTGATATCGGATTCTCTCAAGAGATTTACTGAGCCCTATGTATCACACTGTAGAGTTAATATCACAGTGTTTGTGTATGATGGCTCAAAGAGTTCCTTAAAGTGTGACCAAAGATGACACCACTGCAGTTTATGGGCCCAGACTGTGTCATCACTGCCTCCCTTGTAACATGCTTATTACAACTTACCTCACACGAAAATGAACCAGATGGCAGAAGAGGGGAAAAAAGAATTAGTCACAGCAATCAATTCTTGTTTGTGTCTTTGAACTGGCGACAGTTGGAGACAAGTCTGTACAAACTGCGGGGTTGTAACTGGCACGCAAAACACTCGGCTATGCTGCTGAATTACCCAAGCTGAGCCCTCTAACCTCCCTTCTTTGACCAAGATAAAATTTACAGCTGCAATTACAAAGTTAGAAAAAACATGAAGAACTCCAGTGGTGAAGTTCAGCAGCAGTTTTGGAATAATGACATACAAAGGCTGAGATGCCTGAGGGGGCGGGCAGGGAGAAGAAAACATAGAGGTTTGGCCTTCTAGCTCACCTTGTGTGAACAAAATTGCGATTCAGAATTCACACAAAATTACATCAACACAGTCTCACTTAGATTACTATATAAGAGGAGGATATGAGAGGAAAAGCAAATTACCTCTGGGCTTCTGCATGCTACTTGGCACATTTGTAGCAATACATTTGGAAATTAAACAACTTGGCAGACTGGTCTTGTGCACTGTAAGGTTTCACTATAGATGTGACATTGAGGCATCGAGTATAGGCCTACTGTCACGAAGATTATCATTTACAGTAAGGAATTCTGGACAGAGTCCCCAAGTAAACTTTACTCAAATAGATCATCTTTTATTTACCCCTGCCTCTTCACATTTCAGGGAAAGTCTCATGAGAGAATCATGGCAAGTTCACTGGGGCAGGCATACCTTAGGGCATGAGAAAGAAAGGCTGCTGCCAAAACTTAAGAGTGGTGTTATGCCCCATATACATAGCATTGAAGAGGTTAAATTAATAAAAATACATGACATTTTTGTTCTACATTAGAGTTAATGAAAACTGATAAATCAGGATTCAAGATCACTTTGAACAAAAACTAAAAGTCAACATGCATGAAAAAGTTCTGAATTATACTCTCACTTTGTGATAACTAAGGGAATTTCTGAAGGTAAAAGAGGTCAGATGGAGCTCACCAAGTGTGGGGGCCAACGCAGCCATGTTGGGATCCAGGTGAAAACTCCCCATCAGGAACTGGGCCTCAGCTCCAGCTGGGTCAATCTTGAGGCCTGGTGGAAGGCTCATGTTCTGGGTCAGGTAATATTGGTAGAGCTCGGCCTCTGAGGGTGAAGGCATGGCTCCCAAGCCAAGGCGGCCATGCTGCATCTGAGACACATTCTGCTGGAGCAGCATCATGTTGTGCATGTGCTTCTCGCTAGTCATGTGGATTCGCAGGTTCCGTGCCACATTAGTCTCGTAGTCACAGACCTCACATCGCCAAGTAGGTTTGCTCTTCGGCTTGGTTGGGGAGGGGGCCCCACAGGGTCCAGCCATATGGGTGGAGGACTGTGTGGGATGGTGGTGGGGAGGATGATGGCTACTGGCCTGGGTCACTGATGGGACAGCCACCACTCCTCCTGGGGTATGTCCAAACACCTGTTCCTGCGCAGAGCCGATGGTGCCTCCATTCTGCAGTGTCTGCATGTTGTTCAGGTGCTTGTCCGACTGCATGTGAATGCTTAGGTTGCCCTTTGTGGTGGTTGAGTAGTTACACACCTACAAAATATAGGACATTTTCTCTTGAACTGCAATAAAGGGATACATATAATATATTTACATATTTGTTTACATCTTACATAAAGGCTTCAACAAATTAACAACACAAAGGCAACTTCAACTGCAACTTTTAAAAAGGGAGCATCATTACATTACTTTGCTACATACCTCACACCGGAAGGGCTTGTATCCACAAGTATAGCTTTCTCCACGAGCCAGACGAGGGTGACTCTGACCACTGCTGCAGTACATACAGGAGCCTCCAGATTCTGGGTGCTTCTCTTTCATGTGGGCCTCCAACGTCTGCTGGTACTTGTAATGCCAGTTGCATTTAGGACACTTGAGTGTCTTGCATGAGTTGCGTGAATGCATCATGGTCATGTGACCACCCAAGGACCGTGAGGAACCCAGAACGGTGTCACATTTCGGGCATTCTACCCCACTTCCTCCACTGCCACCAGGCCCGTGGTTCTGTGAACACTCACCTATCCCCATCATGTCACAGGAACCCCCTGAGAGGGGGTGGGAGTGGCCATGAGATGGAGGGTGGAGGTGATGATGATGGTGGTGCATGTGGTGATGATGCAGAAGGGCTCCATTTTCCTCCTCTCCCTCTGCCGGGCAATCATTTGGTTCTGGAGCTGTGGCACTATCTCGATTGGCACTTTCATCAGCAGCAGCAATGGAGGACAGAGGTGAGGAGGAAGTGCCAGCAGTGTCATCCTCGCTCCTTCTGACGGCAGCTGCCGCCATTGCCATGGGAACAATGGGCCCCTGGCAGTTAAAGCTCAGAGGGAGCTCTGAGGTCCTCCCCCCACCATCTGAAGCTGGAACCTCTTTCTTGACAGAAGAGGAAGTGGAAGCAGCGGCTTTGCTGTTGAATGTGGAACTGACTGCAGAGGTGCAGGCAGAAGGCTGGAGAGCGCTACTAGGCATTAATAAAGGAGATTTGGAAATGCTTTGGTTTGAGACAGCTGGTTCCCCCGCTTCACCCCCGCCGCTGCTACTGTTACCACCACAGGCCACTGCAGTGCTTTCTGCCTCCACCTCATCTTCCTCCTCCCCTAATAACAAGTCCTCTTCTTCTTCTGAGCCTCCTATTTGGCTCGATAGGTGCGCTTTGCTTTCATGTCCATCAGTGTCCCCATCCTCTCCCTTGCATGCCAACTCTTTCCCAGCAGGCTCCTCTGTTCTCCTTCCCTGTTTAGGCAGGACACTGGAGTCTTTGGCAGAGCCTGGGGATGAGGTAAGAGAGGATGCTTTGGGAATGCTCAGCCCTCCAAGAGAAAGAACTGAGCTTATTGGGGTTTGTTGCTGCTGCTGTTGCTGGAGGCCAGAGTCAGAGTCTTTGTTCAGGAGGTTCTCGCTGTCCCCACTGCTGCTTCCAGACTCCAGATGGACTCCACTAAATGTGCCATAGAAGCTCTGGCCAGAGTTAATAGGGTGCAGGGTAGGTGGCAGAGGAGTGCTCTTAGTTTTTGGTTCCAGGAAACTGATGAGGGGCTCTTTGTCCTTCCCAATGCCCTGGATGATGGCAGATGCATGCTTGTCCCCTAGCAGCTGCCGCTCGTCTTCACACAGTGTCATGCGATGATCATGGACGGCATGAGTGGCAAAGGAACGCGCATAGCCAAAGGACAACTTGCAAAGAAAACACATGAGAATGGGCTTGCCCTTGCCATACAGGGCCAGCCCATCAAATTTGGAGAAATCCACGTTGTTGGGAACATCTTTGGATACACAGGACTTCTTGGCAGACCCATCACTGTTCAGGTAATCCTTGTTGCTTTTGTGCCGCACATCGAAGACACGGAAACTGTGCAGGACAGGGCTGAGGCCTGCCATGGATGAGGTATTGGGGAAACCTTGGTCTGAATTGCCAAACCACTTCCCGAAGGAGGAGGCTATGTGGAACGTGTTGATGATCTGAGGGTAGACCGAGGATGAAGTCCCAGCAGGTTCCCCTGGTTTTCCCCCACTGGTGAGAGAGTTTGTGGGAAGCAGGCCGGGTAACATGCCCCCACCACTTTGGATCAACTGACTGAGGCTCTCTACAATGTAAGCTGAGCCATCGGGCTGGTAGACTATCTCTCCTGTCAAGTTCTCCACATCACTGCTCTCCTCGTCCTCTTCCTCCTCTCCTTCCTCACTCCCACTCTCAGGTGTTCCCTGCTGTCGTGTGGGCTGATGTCTCAGAAGAGTGGGCATGCCCCCTCCTCCTGAAGCCATCGGAACCCCAGGAAAGGGTTGAAGACTTGGGAAACAGCTGTCAATCTCCATTTCATCTAAATCCTCAGATTCGTCTTCTTCTCCACAGCTCACTCCCTCTTGCTCTTCTTCCTCAAGATGCTCTCGTCTAGGATGCAGCTGCCCTGTGGCAGAGCTGTCACGATGAGCCTGGGGTGATGTCTGTTTTGGTTGCTGAGACTGTTGTTCTCTCACCCCGTCATGAGGTGCACTAGGGTTTTGGGGTTGAGAAGGGTATGGAGCGGAAAGAGACAAGGGGTCCAGGGAAGGGGCCTGGTTGGTGCAAGGGACCTGTGAGCTAGAGTGATCGTTCCAGGGCTGTGGTGGTTGCTGCTGCTGGGAGGAGCCAAGCCCATCGTCTGTCCCAGAAACCACAGGAGACTCACAGCTGTCCATGCTGATGCCTACATGAGGCGTTCATCGCATCCAGGCCTGCAGAGACACAAATTAGAGAATCAAAGGTCATTGTTGTATTTATATATAAGCACGTGCAACTGATTATGTACAGTCCAAATGTTTGAATCACCAACACCTATACATTCCAAAATATTACTGTGCTTATTAAGAAAAGATCAGATACAGAAAATAGAAAAGAGACACTATGCATAGGAATTGTAAAAGAAGACAATCAAGCATATGGCACATTGGGTGAGAGACAAAAGTCTGAGATATAATTGGAAAAATGACACCATGCTCATTACGTTAGATTAGGTACTTAAACACAATACCTGAGACAAGCACTAATAAGCCATCCATGATTCATCTTCCTGCCACATCAGGAAGGTACCATCTTTTATCTTCACCTTCCAAACAACACCCCTAATCTTATATTCCGCAAATCCTACATCCGTTTTTAATTAACTTGCAGTCAGAAAAAAGGAGAAACAGGCAAACTTAATGGATCAAATAGATTCCTTGTGAGATAATTAGACACTGAGAAGCCACCCATCAGCACATTGTACATTTACATAACTAGAAGAAAGGGAAAACTGCATCTAAAAAAAGTAAGTTTTAACAATATCACCATTACCACTCCTTCTTGAAGCTGTGTAAAAATAAGAGGAATATAATACATGTGCATTATTGATATAGATGTGTATGAATTCTACCAAGAGCAATAAAAAGGCAGTATTTTCTATGAGCTCAAAATACATTAGCTGGGTTGAGACTTCACTGCAGCTGTGTTTAGATCTTGCATCCAATAACCTCTACGCTCAGCCTGGTTTCAAACACTCCAGCCATCCTCCGCCTCTGAAATAATAAATGGGAACAGAGCTTTCGGGAGCTGGCCATGCCCCGAGCATCTGAGAGGCCCAACACAGGCTGCAATTTAGAGCGCAGAAGAGATAAAATGATAGTGCAAGATACTGCTGAGCTAATAATTTTATTAAAGGGATGCAGCCAACATTGATTAAAGGGGGCAATCGGGCTGAAACCAATAACTCTGGGCTGCCCTTTAACCCACCAGTACTGAATATTACATGAGCAAAGTTTCCCGGCACCAAGCTCACTGCCATGTCCCGGCTGATTAGCACATTCACTGCTTGCACTTGATTTATTTACTTATTTACTTAGGGATGCAAATTTCAGCTGTGATCAGAATGGAGTCTACCCCCACACCCTAAGATATTAACCACTGTGAGAGAGGAGAGATTGATAATGTCTGTCTGCCTCTTCATGAATGTCTGATGAAGCGTGCCTCTCACACAACATACCTGAGACTGCTAAAACCTATATGCAGTCAAACTACAAAAAATAATGGACCGCCATTTAAAGATATGCTTTTGTATTTGGACTTAAGAATGATAAAAATGTCAGACCAGAGAAGGGAAAAGAAGCAAAGATGACAGGAAGCACTGTAAAAGCAATGTCTTTTATTGAGTAAATTTAAAGTGAGACCGCAAAGATAATGTAGATGTGAATGTCATAAATACTTGGGGACAGTCGTTTCCTGCCAGTATGGTATACCTGTTTTGTTTACACACTAAAGAAGCTAACCCTAATGACCCTTCCCTTGCTTTGCATATAAAATGAACGATATTAGACAGGCTGGCTTATTAACAAGATTGCTTTATACAGCTGGACATGATTTAGAGATGGCTGCCATATTGAGTGAGGGGACACAAGCCCTACTGGTCTGTATTTATTATGTGCTCCATTAATAAGAGGCTATGAGCTCAACAGCCATTTCACACAAATGGACTGAGGGCAGCAAGACTAATGCAAGAAAAAAAAAATATGCCACATGTCAAACAGACAGTGATTCTTCAATCTAAAAGCACGTGCATAAACTACACAAAGTGAAATGAAGAGAAAAAAACACAGAACATGTGACTTGCCTAAAAGGACAGCCTCATATAGGAAAAAGTCTCCATGTGTCCTGCCTGAGCATAGAGTGTTTCACACCTTGTTCTTGTAATCTATTCCATCAGCCCTCCTCCAGATTCCACTGCCTGTCTCGACCAGGCCTGGGAACAGTGGGCCCACATGCAAAACTAGTAGTTATGTTTGATGGTTAAAACAACCTCTAAAGTTCTTTACTCCCATCTTTACATCTTCAGTCTTGAACCTGGACAGAGTGGCTACAGTGAACTGTAGTGAGAATATGTATGTACACATCCATTCCTATTACTGCTCCAAGATACCTGAAGCAATTAGTAGCAGACAGGATAGCACGATGACTCTTGATCAGTGCTGGGGCTCTGAGCCAGTTTGGTGTGTCCACTGCTTACAGAAAACAGGATTGTCCTTTAAAATCAAGATGGGGTAATTCAATAACCTGCAGTGGTTACTGATGAGCAATGGGATTGTCTGGAGTCGGCCAGTCGCAGATGGGCCAACTGATATAACGCTGTTCGTCTCTCAGAGGTCTGCCTGGCTCAGTGACACCTGTTTAAAGCAGGAAAAGCTTTAATCTCTGGGAGGCACTAAACAAGTCCAGGAGACAGACACAGAGACGCGGTCGAAGGAGAGGGGAAGTGGAGGAGGCTGGTGTCTGTGTGTGTTGACTGTGTTAATAACCACAAATCAAAATGATGGAGCAGCCCACTAAAGGTGACTACTGCTGAGAGGTATCATGGAAGGTTATATGCCGCAATATATAAAGAAGTTGTAATTTTCTTTGCATACTGGCACTAGTGCTGATTGCACAAAACAAGTGATCCTGTCATGGCCTCTGCCCTTGTGTTGTATCATAATTTTGAATGCGGGCCCACTGAGTTGACAATAAGCAGGCTGTATGCAGCCAAAACAAGCCTTAGCTGACAATAAGACATAATCAGAGGGAAGAAAAGACTGGATTCCTGAGCTGATCTGAGGGAGAGCATGCTGATGCACAGATCCTGTCTGTAGAACTCACACTCTTGCTGCCACCTGCCTTCAAAGGTCTACTGCCAGCGTCTTCCTTTTCCCTCTGTCTCTCTCTCCAGACAAATAAATAAACGAATGAATAAAAAGTTGCACTCCTCCCACCAAACTAACAGAGCAGATAAGGCTGAACCTTTTAAGAAGGCCTTGGTCCCAATAAACGCTGTCAGAGAGGGGTCTGGCTGTCATTTGGTAGGGATGGAAAATGAGCTAAGTTTTAAGTTATGGGTCTTTTCATTAGGTGGGATTTACCAGCCAACTGAGGGAGGAATTAAAGGCTAAAGAACCATCTGATTATAAGCATGCCTGATCACCTGCCTGAAGGCCTGGCCTTGTCTCCAGAGGACCGTGTTCTCCAGGGTTTCCTGGGGGCATTAGCCTTGACTCACCCTCAACTGTAAATACTGCTGTGCTATGGGTAGGGTGCAGCCCTGACCCTTACTCCTATTCGCACACACGTTAGCTGTGAGGGAATACCTTCTTAAAATGGAAAAACACTGTTCCTTAATACGCCTAGAGGACCCCCTTATAATACACCAGATCTGATTTTCAATTGTCCCTCAGTGATGTTGCCTGTCTGTATCTGGTCTCTGAGCCATCACAGAGCCTGGCCAGCCACCGCAGGGTAAGGGGCGCTTATTGGAAAATCAATGGCGTGAACGCTAAGCAAGTTACAGGAAGATGTGGGAAGGAAGGGTTCTTATTGATAAAGCAGGGGAAGGCCTTTGATGTTGCACTAGGGACATGCTCATTGATGGGGGAACCATTGTAGTCCTCAGGCAGAGTGAGGAAAGGGTTTATCTTCCAGGTTTGCTCCAATTAATCACCAATAAATGCCTGCATGCATTGCAATCTTAGGCATAAGTCCATCTGAATGCCTGGCATGGCTTAGTAAATTCTGATTTTAACACTCGCTTTTACAGTGAGGGAATTTAAATTTCTGACACTGCACTGCGATTGTCTCTTTCTACCTTTATTTATTGTCTACCTACAATATACTACCTATTACAACAACCAGATACCACACACCTAAAACAAAGAAAAAGGTGTGCTACATTTGAATGTCCAATTGCGGTGCTAGACTTGTATAACAAAATTACTCACTGCAGAGAATCAGATAAATAGAAATAAAGTATTCTTACTGTTATAAAAATATATTACGTTATTTAACTATTTTACCTCATCCAAATATGAAAAAATTAAAGGACAATGATATAAGTAGTCCGAAAGGGGAAAAAAATGCAAATTATTTTGAAGTGATTAATAATGCTATTACAGGTTCATGTTGTCATGGAGTTGTGAGCTTAAAAAGTTTTTCAAACACTTCGGTGGACAATCAAAGCGTATTTGGGGTTTATGGCCTAATGTAGAGGAGATGAGTCAGTAAATGAGATAGTTCTTTCTACATGCACGTGCAGTTCAACTTTGAGCTTTTATGCAGAAAATTGGTATTTTTGTTTCAGAAAAATTAAGAATTGCAAGTCAGCATTGTCTGAGAAAATGGACATTATCCTCTTTCATTTAGTCACTCACGACCAGTGTACCAAGGACTCACTCAAAAAACCTCATAAAAACATGCAGGCAGCACTAGGGACGCGTGCAACTTCTTAACATAACAGGATGCTGAATCCAAATGTGACAGAAAGAGATAACTGCACAAAGGTAGCCAGAAAGTGCTGACTTTCAATGTTTAATTACCCCAAACACAAATACCAAAAAACTATTAACTTTAAACTTACTGCATAATCACTCAAAAACTTGAGCTGCACGTGCATGTAATGAAAGCTTCATAACTCATCTCCTTCCACCTTAGGCCATGATCTTATCAATCATCCCTAGTAGACCATTATAATTACATTATGTACTTGGAGTTCTTGTTCTCTTTTATCCACAACACCATAATCAGACAATTAACCATGTTCAGCATTGTTGTTTATTATGTGCTGAAAATATTTGTTCTACTATTCTGCTAATGCAGACATAAGGGTGCTTGAGTATTGCTTCAACTGCAGGAGGCGAAAAGTCACCTCAGGTCGATGGCACTCAGCCTGTAAACAGGGCTTCCCGTAAAATCAATGATCTTCAGTAGGAGCTATCAGTCTGTGGAACAGAAATAGCCGTGGCTGTGTTGAGTCTGAGGCAGGGAAGGACAGTACTGCGTGTTTACATGAGTGTGTATGTGAGTATGGGGGGCTGGTCACTGGCATGTCTGGGAGTATTTCTCACAGATAGCAGAACTGAGGCATGCAGCTTCTGTCATGTTCCAGCTAGTGAAAACCTGGAAGCATTAGGTGCTACAGAGACAGGCTACAGCTTACAGGTTCATAAATGTTGTATTGCATGTGTACTTTATCAAACAAGCACTAGTACAGAGATATATACTGAAATTTTCTTGCTGATTACAATATGAGCAAACTTAAATACCCAAGAGGCAATGTGCTTGATTGCTTTGGCTTTACAGCACTCAATTTTAGTAATCATTTTGCACTAGTAATACTGGCCAGAAAAGGCAAAATTGATTTGTTTGTAGTATCAATTGCCTCCTTTGTTAATAGACTCGAAATAGAACCTTGAAAATGATTTTACCCTTTACGCAACACCATCAAATTCTGCTAACACGTTCCACGTTGCAGAACGAGGAAAAAGTGATTTAAGACAAAGCAGCGGTGATATCACAGTGCACGACTGAGTGTTGCTCATACACAGGGCAGTCTGATTAAATGATGATCTGATTGGAGCTCAGCTAACTTCCAAAACCCTCCAGAGGGGATTTACACACGGCACTAGAGTGTTTCCTCAGTTTTGGAGGGTGTGATAGAAACAGCGTGCTGGTGTAATTAGAAGTAGTTAATTAGCTGTGGGTTAATTACTGGGTTCTGCAGAGTGTTGGTGAAAGACCTGGTGGGGTGGCAAAGCAAAGGGAAGCAGCGAACACACAGCAGGAAGCTCCCAGTCTCCCGCCAATTAGCAACCAGCATGGGGGGGCTTCTGTGGTACACTAAGAGTACAAATGTGAGAAGGCTCATATCATTTCACTCAAACCTCAGCACAGGAAAACAGATAAAGGCTGAGCAGACAAATCAGATTCTGTTTTAATATGCATGCTGTTAGAGAGTGTTTTTACAACAGTTTTTTTCTTTTTCAAGAAAAGAAAAACATTTGCCAAAAAGTTAAACGAGTGACACTAAAGAAAATGACACCCAGATTTCTGGAGAACAACAGATATGGATAAAACAAATCAGGGACTATTTTAATTACTACAAAAGTAGCTTCTCATTACAGCTGCCACAGCCAGCTATCTTTCTTCATTTACAAACTATACTAAAGGACTGCACTGTATTATTTCACTGTTAGGTCCCATGTGGTTTGTTTGGAAAGCTTTGTAATTTATAAGAGCATTAATTATCCTTGGAATTAAGGTATTGATGTATAATCAGAGTGGGGCTATCGGGCACAAGCTAACGTTTGCTCCCAGTGCACAGAGCAAACATGATATACACTCTTATACACTGTTGGATTTCAGAAAAATTGCAACACAGACAGACAGACAGACAGACAGACAGAGAGAGATAGACAGACAGGCGGAGAATGAGCGAGTGAGAGAGAACTTCAAGCTGTGTCTTTCAAATACTTATCAGATTAGTTTAGATACACATCCCTCTTTTCTACTCAATTTTAGAGCAACAGACATGGATATTGGGGGATTTGCAACAGTCTGACATGGAACCTCACATCGTTTAGCATGCAGTGCCGACTTTCCCATAGCGTGGAATGCAAAGAGGCTGAGAGAACATAGATACTTTGTATCCAAGTCTGTCTGGCACTAATCAATCAGAAAACAACACACTGATCATGACCCTTGGGAAGATTTCTAAATGAAAAACATTCAGAAATCCCATAAAGATATTTGTAGATATAGAGTATGTATAAATGTGTTTCTGTATATTTGCAGATTAGCAGGAATGATAGATAAAGAGATACGGAGAGGGAGCCTGAGATATGGATATGGCGCAACAGAGCAAGTGAGAGAGCCAAAGACACGTGCAATAAAAGGTCAGGGACAAGAGGGGAAATGTGCTGATCAAAGTCTTTGAGCCCCAGGACCTTCATTTCGACCAATTATCAAATCTGCCTCTATTTATATCTGCTGGAAGCAGATGTAGTCTCAAGAGAGAATGGAAGTGAAACGTGTGAACTGCAGTGCTTTTAGAGCTTCTGTTTGCACCCACTCCATTCCATCTGTTCTATAGTAACAGGATGAGGTTGGTGAAGGGGGGTTAAGAGAAGTGCTGCAACTTATTTGGGAATGTTGCTGTTATGAAACTAAAGGACAGATTGTGCACTGTATACTGAAAACTGTCAGGCAGACCAAATGTATTTGGAGATAGGAAACTCCTTTGCATTGCTCCTGAAAACTATTGCCTCAAGGGCAAGATTGCATTGTGCCAAATACACATACATACTGTACACACACATGAACACATACACACCCTCCCTGCAGTGCTGCCGTTAAGGGGAGCCAACCACAAACACAGCTGTTAAAATGATCAATATCATTGAAATATTAAACCTTAAGAAGCCGCAATATTGATTGGAAGCCCAATGATAAAACGGTTTATTATCACAATTGTCGGGCTTTATGTAAATGTTTTGGAGACCATCAACTATCCAGCGACCATGGGCCATTGCAAAATGTGACCCCCCCCACCCCACACAAACACACATACACACACTAAGTGCCCACAACCCTGACACCACTCAACTCTGCTCCGTTACCCTGCCATCTAAAACCTGAGGAATTGCAGGGTTCTGGGCAAACAGGGGGATGTCATTACCACCGCGTCTACTTCCATTAAAGATAGCTGACACTGATCAGCATACCAAGCCCCTGTTGACAGAGAGATAGGAGAAGGGGGATCTGGCCCCCTAGAACAACATGGTAGCCCTGGGATGTGGTCTAAGGGATCTCCAGCAGGCATGACAGCAAACAGGAGCATACTGTGGAGCACGATTCAGGCTCCATGCAGGGATCATGCCCTGACAGACAGACAGGGGACATGGATAACATGTCTATAATCCTAGGCCTTTCTGTGTAATCTGGAAAACAAATACCTTAGTAATCACCCAGTCCTGCACCTGGTAAAACACAGGGTTCACTGGCACCTGGAGTTAGACAAGTATCCATTGCAGAGCATTCTTAGTTACATACTCATTTAGCAAAACACCCGAGGGAGTTTCAGAAGACAAACATATTAATCGATAGGAAAAAAAAAACCCAACCCAAAAATGTCTGCTGGACTGGACTACGAGGGGAATGGGCAAACAGCAAATCTATAATATGGTGAAGTGATTAAGCTGGGACACCCTTCGAGTTGCATGCAGTGGTATAAGAGGATGAGTTAAATCACACAGAGGCTCAGCAGTGCAACAGCAAGGCAGCGCCACAAGCCTGAGAGTTAGGCCCAGTGTTCGGTTAAGTGTCTAAACCTGAGTAGGGTGATAAGATCCCTTTTAGAAGGCATGTGAAGGCCAAATGACCAGGAAACCCGAGCAGTGTGGGTGAAAGCTGTCTCGGCTGAGAGCAGGGATGTGGAAAGTCATGCAGCGTTATGTGTGGAAAATGGAAACTTACTATCTCTGTTACGCACCTCATAGGTGCAGTCCCACACGATGGTGTGTGCACATATCCTACCATGTGTGTGAGCACATACCCAGACACACACACACAGCATGCACAGAGAGCAGGGATCAGAGGGTGTCCCACTGAAACCATTCTGTGGAAATTATTTCTTTACAAAAAAAAAAGGCATGAAAGCCAACAGTGACCTGGCCTCTAATTCTAGAGTAGGATATCCTGGATAAATAATTAGAGGGTTCCTTTGAAGACCCTGCACAGCTGAACCATTCACTCCCCACTTTACATTTGCTAAAGTCATTAATGACAAAGATTTAGAAAGGCAAAGCGAAAATCTTTCTGGTACACAAATACTTCTTTTTTTACGAGGCCTGGCCCAAATTCCTCTCTGCTTAGCTGAAGCTCTTATCCTGGGAAAGAACTGCACCCGTTTTAAACAATAAACCTCAGGGGAAAAGTGTTTTTCTATTGCCCCTTTCCTCCGCTGAATTATGAGGGTTAATAAAGTTAAAAGAATAATGTGCCCTGTGTTTTAAACAAGATGAAGTCAACTAAAATGGTTGAGACACTGGATGTCAAAACAAAGCACAGAGACAATGGTCTCAAATTCTAAAAGCAAGACTTTTATATTTGAGAATGACAAAGGAGTGTGATAGCAATGCCTGCTATTATTAAAAGGATCCCCACCTTAATGGACATGACTGACTTACACTATTCTTTTGCCACAGCAGCATATATCTCCAGTGAATACTCACACTTAGTCACAGCATGGGCGACTTCTACAAAGACTTGTGTGGCTGACTGGGATCATTCATTGAAATAACCATGAGGGAATCTGACAGCTGAAATTACATTTATCACATTCAGATTACTCTCCTTCCAAAAGGAAAATACCATCACAAAACATATTTTAGATTCCACAGTGTAGTGCCAGGATGGCTTAGTGTATTTCTTTGAGACAAAAAAAAAAAAAAACAGAAGCAACGCTGATGTGTCTTCAGGAAGAAAAGCCAACTGAACATTCATTTACAAGCCAATGGGATGCCTAATCTTTACACTAGCAGTTTGTAAACAGATTGCTCATAAGTTAGACCTTGATGCAGTCGTCATCTTAAAAGAGAAGCAGAGCTTGCCCTACAGTTTACAAGGACAGATTCCAAGGCAAACCTTGGAAGGTGATGTGCATTCCTTCTGAGTAGAGCAGTGATGAGGAACTGTCAACAGAGGAAAAGGGAAGAAAAACAAAAAAGAAAACAACTTGTTAAGTGTATAACAAGGTGGCCTGGAGGGCAATGCTGAAAGACACCTCAGCACTTGACTCTGAAGTGTGCAAGAAACATCAAACAGCATTTCTGTAGCTCAGTTGAGCACTGACAGAGCCGACCACGGTGTGCAGAGATCCTTGTGTGAAGAAAAACACAGCAGTCTTGCAGGAAATAAAGAGGTAAAATGTGACTAAAGACAACAAATCCTACTTCACTGGTAATTGCAAGTGTTCTTGTGCTCTAAATTCTGAGTTCTGTTTTGAGCCACAGACCACCAGCGAGACCTGCTTAACACGAGGGCAAGCCCATGCCATTAAACTACAAAACTGAAATAAAACAAGTCTATTCAAAAAGAAAAACGGCAAACAATGAATCAGTTCCTTTTATAACGTCTACTTCTTTTGTTAAACAGCTAGAAGGTGTGTGTGGCACAGAGATAAAGACAAAGATAAGGCTTGAGTGGCAAGCCCTCTGTGAGAAGTCTCACAGCATGGGAGTCAAAGCATCTTGACTTCACAGTGGCAGAAGAATATAAACAAACATATGACCATTAAAGCTGTTGGCAGCTCTGTGCTTGCATCAAAACTTGGCATATGGCACAAGCGTCCTGGCATTTTAATCTGGGAGAGGTATATGGCCACAAGCTTGAAACACATTCAAAATCCAATCTCTGTGTGAAGGGGGAACGCGACAATGGAAACAAGACAAATGAGAGGCAGAGGGGGAAAAAAAGGTGTGATATTTTAAGAAATTTGGAATGTGTTAATAAATTTCCCTTCTTCCTTTCCTCTTCTGGCCTGGTCTGAGTGTTGTGACAGCTACAGTTCTGTGGAGCTAAAATTGAAAAAGACCAGCCTCCTGCCCCTCATCTCCACACACACACTGCAGCCCTTGTTCATCTGCCTTAATGAAATGGCCACATGCCTCCTCTCATCCTAGAGCTGCTTGTACACTGTAGCACCTGGCAGATATAAATCAGCCCTTCTGAGCTGTATTTGGGAAGTGAGGCATTAAGCATGACACGGGCTGTCAAAGTTCAGATCGCACCGACCGCAACATCTAGTTGAACCGCTGCAGAACAGACCCACGACCAAGGAGCAGGCCTACCATCGGCCTCTTATCTTCTGCCTCCCAGCTCCACATGACATGGCTGCCACATCTGGGCTCCAGCTGGGCAGCCTGCTGAGCACAGCACAGCCCAACCGAGGCTAGTAGGGGAACACTGGAGCACCCATGCTACATGACTTCATGGCCCTTTTACAAGAAATCAACAGCCACAACATAGTCAAGTTTTAAGCATGTGTTGTTTGCTGACATTTATCTTTGGGCTTTCTTATCTGTGTGCTGTGAGGGTTGTGGGCATTACTACAGTTTTCAAGTGGTGTAGGTTCTATTTCTGAGCAAGCAGATAAAAGTAGAGGAGTGCATGTGTTTTTTATGTGAGCATACTGTACTCATGTGCGCGTATTTATGTGTGAGTGGAATTTCAGTCACGTGAGCCTCAGGTCTGAAGGTCAAACACTGCAAGAGAACCCACACATTCTTCACAGGACAGACACATGTTTTAGCATATATGATACATATATCTATTTGATATATATATATATATATATAGAGAGAGAGATGTATTTATATATAGATATATA
>JAQFJA010000001.1:15350271-15360547 GCA_029874485.1 Naso brachycentron
CAGAGGAAAGAAAACATTACGCTCATAGATTGTAAATGTTCAGTTAACTATGTAGTGTTTTGCTTTCTTGTGTTATTTTGGCAGGGTTGAGGGTATCAGTCATCTAGTTGGACAGACAATAGTTAATGTTTAGCTGGAGGAGATGGCCGTCTTTTATCTGAAAAAGAAATTATCATTGGATCAGCCTGTGAGTGTTAGTCTTTTGCCTAAGGATTTTTAATATTAGCTTTTTTGGCCCAGGACTCAGTAGTCTTTTGGCTGCTGAAAAGCTGGAGAAAGACTCAGATCTCATTGTTGGTAGAACACAGCTCCAGTCTCGGCACCTTTCCCAAACTTTCCAACTCCAAGTGTCGCAATCTGGTTCCATTTTACAGCTGGCCTTGAGATTGTAACAGAGCTCCTTTCTTTCCCTCCTCAACCGCATATTTAATCCCTGTGCTTATGTCAAACTTAATTACAGGACCTTGTACGAAAAAATAACAAGTGAGCCTTGTAGGGGTGGGAGAGAGGAAAGGAGAGTATTAAAAGAGGGAGAGAAAAAGAGACATAGGGAGAATGTTAAGAGGTGTGAGAGGGGAAACGAACAACAGAGATATGAAATCTGCAGACTCAGAAATTAAATGATCAACAAAAAGCTTTGATGTAGAATATACCTATTTTTGACCACTGGAATAGGAATGTTCATCTGGTAAAAATCAATAGTGATATTTATTAATGACTAAATATTTAAGATATATATAAAATGGGCTAACTAAATTGTCAGTGGAGAAGAGGCAGAGTAGGTGAGACAACGTCCAAAGAGGCCCGACCTGCATATCTCTCAACTTACGACCCAGCAAATTTCCCTGAATCCCTACAAATAATAAAAAAATAATAATCATTAGACTAGGTCAGTCACCAGGTTTTTGTGTGTGTGTGTGTGTGTGTGCGTGTGTGTGTGTGTGTGTGTGAGCACATAAAACTATTTACTCTGTAGAAGTGGAAAAGCCGAGGAGGGAGATGTTTAGTCTGTCAGTTTAAAACTATTACCTCAAACTCTGAAAATATGAGCCGAGCCTGTCGTGCATCGACACAGGGAGACAGCACTGTGAAGAACAAACCTTTGAAAAGTCTAAATCAATTTTTGGGGGGGAGTAACATAACAAACGCTTCACCGCAGTGAAGAAAAGGGGATCTCTTTTTTAACAGTTTGAAAAGCACATATTCATACAATCTTCATAAGGCAAAAGAACATAAATGCAGTATACATGAAGCCTTTTGAAAATGGAGATGACAGGAAGGCAGGAAGGGGGAAGACACTGGGATGCTCCATAGAAAATCAGAGAAAACACACAGGAAGACCACCAGTGCCATACGCAGCCATCCATACTTTTTCCCTACACCGCCCACATCACATACACACACACACACACCCACCCTTTCGGCCAGCCTGCTGGCTAAAGCCTTCCCAGACTGGACATGAGTGGCTGAGCAATGGACCAGAGGAGGAAAGAGGTTCCCATGCCACTGGTGCTGGAACTGGCGCGCCACCCGGAGGTATTTATAGCAGACCAGCACTAAAGGGCTGGGTGAGAGGGCATGCTTGTTTTCCTTTCCATTCCCCAGGCACTTTCACCAGGCCTCACATGTGGGTGTTAAATATATACCCAAATACTGGGAGCAACATTGTGGGGGCAGAGAATAGGAGGCAGTGGGCTCCCTTGGAGCTTAGCAGGGGCAGAGAGAGATGGAGTGTGGAGAGAGACAGGAGAGTGCACTCAAGAAAAAGAAAGCAAAAGAAAGGAAGAAAGAACGAAAGAAAGAAAAGCAGTTAACTCAGTAACAAAAAAAGTAAAAGAAAGATGAATGAATTTGTGCACCCTTCCCAAGCTCCACGGGGCGTAAAAAAGTGAGGAAGGCTCAGTGCCAGCTTTAGGACCCACAAAAGGACCAGAGGATAGAGCCAAGTTGAACCCATTTTATCTGGAGACTCCACAGTGGAGAGGCTGGGGAAAGTCCAGACAAAACAAGGGGGCATTTTCAGGGAAGTAGTGGAGCAGCCTTGTTGTTGTGGCCTCCTTAACATCAAATGATATCAGGATCCAAGAACCAGCCCTCCCTATCTCCAGCTGCTTCCTCTATATACGCACTCTGTGATGTATGTCTCTCTCCCACTCTCTCTCTCTCTCTCTCTCTGCATGGGAATTCCAGAGTGACATTATTACTATGATGAAAACAGACCCTATAAATACTGAGCACTATGATGAATATAACAGCGATTATGGGGGTAGCGATAATTAGATCAGGAAAGAAAGAGAAACTCATTGAAGTTTGCTCTGTTTTTGTGTTTGGGAATTCCTTTCAACCGTGTGTCTTAATGTATGAAGAATTACAGAGGCAACGGTAGTGTGGTAATCATCTGGGTCTCTAGGAGGGCCTCCTGGGGCCTCTTCAGTGATCCTCTCTTCTGTTTCAGCTCTCTGCTCCCTCTCACATCTCTGTAAAAGCCACCCTGCTGTCTGTTTTTTTAATGATGGTTTGGCCAACAAACAATTAATAAGCTGCCCCACAGATGCCTGTTTGAAATGAAATAGCAGGAACGTGGAAGTGCTCTCATATGGGACCATCCAGCCACTCCTGCTATCTTTTCATCCGGTTTTGCTCGTCAGGTTTTACCCTCGTCAGCAGCTCTCTAACCCACCCAGGTCCAGCTTAGATCTTTAAGTCCTAAGACTACAGCTTTAACAACACCCTGACCTGAGCCCCTGTCCAAATCCCAACTGTACAGCAGCCATCCCACTAGCCGATTGCGTCAGAAAGATTCCACAGCCATGGCCTCTGTTTTTTCATACTTGTGGGAAAATAGCAGTTCATGTTTCCTTGGATGCTTCACACATTCCTCACTCTGTCTTCACATTGTGGGGCCCCAGAGACTGGGTAGGGCCAAAGCCACTCAAGAGGAGGTGCTTGGCAGATAAAAAGGTGTGGCTAAATGAAAAAGGAAGGCAAATTTTTTATGTTTATTTAGAAGTGAGTTGCTAGGCAATGTGAACTCAAAAAGGCACTAATTACATTTCCCTGAGTTTGATGAGTATAACAGAATGCGGACAGAAACTTTCCAGCTCATTTAACCTCTCAGAACACAGCTGGGAATTACAGATAACAGAACATCTGGAAGTCACAAAAATACTTCTCTAGCGTCTAATCCAAACTAATTCAAAAGTCACCACATCCTGCAGTGAACGACATCCCAAAGCTAACTCAGTGACAGCCCCAATATTTCAAACTTTGCCGTTAAAAAAAGAGTGTCTGACTGGCATTCCAGTTATTTGGGCAAGAGTTCAAGCATTTTAGTTCATGCTGCATCTTTTGCTTAAATTCCATCATTTAACTGAAATTGAGGTCATGGAAAAGTACCTAAAACCCCTAAAGGCCTTAAACAAACTCGGACATTGTAGAGTATACTCTGTGCTCCACGTGTCACGTATTCCATTTTTCTTAAAAATACAACAAATGTGCATGAGTACAAGTTTTCAAACACTAGATCGACTAGATTAATGTAGGCCTAATGCAGTTTCAACGCACAGCACACACAGATAGAGACACACACAAACAGAGCTTACGCCAGTTGGCCGCATTCAAGTTTGGTCTCATCCCAAATTCCTGACCTCAAAATTTCAAGACAAAGGTAGTTAGTCTTGATTTATGCATGCTTCAGCTTAGGGTGAAGGGAGCAGGACACAGTAGCAAAGCAATTAATTTTGATGCTCAAAACATTATTAATGGTAATGTTTAAAACATCAAAGCCCCGGCTGACAGACACACAGCATCTCTGCTCTGACAAGATGGAACAGATGAGCTCACTTGAGTTCGTCAAGGTGAGGCACAGGGGAAAAAGTAATTTGTCTCCTCACTGATTTTCATTGAGCTTTCCTGGAGAAGCTGTGGTTCAGAGCAGGTAAAACACATGCACCTTTAAGCCTGATTTATGCTTCTGCATTGGCTGCAAGCAACGCCTACGCCGTAGCCTACATACGTGGCCTACACCCTTATGAGCATTTAAACTCGCATGCTGGTATGTCTGTGTCGCATGCCTACAGACATTAATCAGAGATTGTCAATCGTTTTAGCGTCAGGCTGTACCAGCTCGCCATGAGCGAGAGTCAAGCACGGTGAAGTGAGGCTAGTGACAATTCCATCATTTTTTTCCTGACCTCCATTATTTCGGAGCTCTGTAAAGCTTTATAGAGAGCACTGCAGCCAGAGTTTCTTTTCTGCCCTTCAGTCGTCCAGTTGGAAGCTATTGCAGCAGATTTTTTGCAACTGTGGACCAAGAGGACCAATCATAGCGGCTGCGGTGTGAGTAGCTAGGAGGAGGTACATGTCAGGCAGTGGTGTATGGCACGGTGTAGGGCACGTGGTGATGCTATAGGTATTCTGTTGGTTCAACGCAGCCTTTAGTGTCTGTGGTATGAAAGGACTGGCCGCCACTGGCCTCTTCTCTGTCACTGGCTTGTGCATTTGTTTATATGTCAAAAATGTGTCATGCTTTGGATGTTTTTTATAGGAAAGTACAGTGCACAGTTGGCATGGGCCAAGTGATGAGCCAGTATATTTGCATTGTACACCACATAGCACCAGTTTGAACATAAGATGTTGGGGACATCAGACAACTCGAATATGTTAATCTCATGTTCGTAATGACTGAGTGGGCCAGTGAAGAACCGGCTCCTCTATCTGTGTGGACTCCTCACCGTAGCTTTGGGCAAAGGGATAAAGCTTCTCTCACTCCCACATATTCATTTACCCCCCACCATCACACCAATTGAACCAGGGAGTCTGGCGGGAGCCACATTGATATTCACTACACATCTCCATCCCCCAGCCACAACCATCCCCACTGGAAACATTATTTCATTACATATATTATGCATTCAGCATAAGGGAGTTGGTGAATGTGCAGTGTGCAGATGTGTGTGTGTGTGTGGGTGTGGACGAGCTCAGATGTTTCCCTCTATGTATACATGGCTGTGACAAGCCTGTTGTAAAAAGAGTTTTTTAAGAGGGTGTAAAAAGATATAACGCCTCAGGGGTAAAGTGTTAATGGTACTTAGTTTACTTTGCAAGAGAGAAGACAAAATATTTATTTCATACAGCTTTGTGTCAACATTCTAAAAGAGATTTTGCAATTTTTACAATGTGAGGGACAAAGTTTCCTGCAGAGTTTTGCATGAATTTTGGCACTTCATTAAAGTGTGTGCGTCCATATGCGATTGTGTGCTGTGTCTCGTGCAGAGCGGGAGAGAAAAACAGAGAACAGAGCTCAACGAGAGATCAAGATAGAGACAGAGGGACAGACGGAGCTTTCATACGGCCCACTGCTCTTTGGGCCCTGGTCCAGATGTCACCAGAACAGTTTTTATTTGTTAATGTCTTGTTTTAAAAGCCCTCTTAAAAGCGCCTGCCGCCTTTCCCTTGAGTCTTTAAGTGGCTCCACACAAGACACTCTTGTCTGATCCGAACTGGAATCAATTTGGAAAAGAAACCATTTCACCTCTGATTAAGCACTGCTCTGTCTCTGCTGTGGCATGCTGACCTTTCCAGAGCTCTGTCTTGTGCTGCTAGGAGGGGCCAGCCAGATGATATTCTGGGCTAATTAGATTGATTGACGTCAGAAGGCCGGGCCTGAGAGTGGCTTGTATTTGAACCCTTAGCCATTTGTCAGAACTCACAACCCTGTCTCTGTCAGAGGCTTTCGGAGTCGCACAACTCAAATATAATGACTATTTAGGCTAATTTTTATATATTGCACCCCCGGGCCATCTTTGCACATATCCAATCATGCTTTTCCTGTATCACAAGACACTGAGACATCTGAATTCAGAGGAAAAAGCTTAGATATTAGAGTATCAAAAAAATGTGCGCCTGTTGTGCTCTCCTTCCTTGCACCAAGCTGTGCTTTATCCTTGTGCATTTTCATTCACACATAACTCAAAATATTTTGAATTTTCTGGCATCCCATTATTCGTACATGTCATACTCAGGTCAGCCTCAGTCAGCCATTTTGCCAAATTTGGTCTGCCTTGGCACCTTTGAAATGGCTGCATCTACAGCAGCGATCACCAGTCTCTGTGTTTCTCATCAGTTTTTCCATCTCTAACCCTTTGCTTTAGTAATAACACTATACCGCCTGTTCAACATCTGTATGTATCATGGGCTAGTGTAACATAAAACATGGGAGTCCCTTGAGCTATAAAATGTTGCAAACCCAGAATGCTTTGAGAAGAGAGTTCAAAGGGAAGGAGTCCACCAGAGATCAGCCCTGGGTCCAAAATCCGAGCACTTTGCCTCATACGCCCAGACAAATGTTGCCTAAAGAGAGGCTTGGTAGAGAGAAACCTCACCTCCAGTTCAAGCAGATTCCTCTGCCCTTTTATTTGCTCTCGTTTGGCTGCAGGGGGAACGTGCTCCACTCTGACCTGGGGGCACTCATCCAATCAGCTCGCTATCTGCTGCAAGAGCCTCCATAATAGTGACATTTTTCCACCTCATCAATAAAGTGGTGAAAGCCACCCTCCACTCACTACTTGACCATTTAACTTCCTCCTGAAAAGGCCCTTTCTTTCTGTCTGTCTCTGTGTCTGACTGAAATCAATAAAAGCAGAGCAAGGAAAGAGGCCAATCCAGCGGCTGCATTAACTGGTGGTCTCAACTGCTGTACAAAGACGATGCTGGCAAAGAAAAGGATACAAGAGCGATGGCAGCGCCGTTCTCATTCATACAGCAGTGGGAAAAATCTGTGTCCTGTCTACCATTTATGTTGTCGTCCAGTGAGGAGGAAGGAAAAGATTTGAACATGCACAGATGCAACATGCAGCACACACCCCTGTGTATCCTAAAAGGCATAAAACTAAGTAAAACATGTTGCACCCAGACTGAAAGATGACAATCATATGCAAAAAAACCTGACATATACATTAACAGATGCAAACTCTCTAGTCATTGCTTGCCATGACTCATTTAGCAGCTGCATTCACACATCCCCACATGTCTGCAGTGATTGACATAATGGCATTAGAGTGAGAACAAAATGTCTTCCAACACAGGAGCAGGAGGGAGAAAATGAGAGAGATGGGTTACATCTATGCCCGTGCTGAAATGAGTGCAGTGCTTTGTTTGGTTATGCTGTCTGAGCTGAAATTGATTACTGTGAGAAGCATGCACCAAAGAGCCCCTGCATTCAGATGAAATAAATAACACACTCTCTCAGAGATGGCAGGGAAAGTAAAATAAGGAACAGAAGGTGAAAAATGGGACGGGGAGGAGAGAAGAAACAAAGATGGATGGGGTCAAAATGAATTTACAAGGAAAAAAACAGAGATAAAAAAGGAGGAAATGGCTAAAGGTGGAACACCGAATGACATGTCTTCAGTCTAGTACAGCACTAGAGAGAGAGAGACAGTCTGGAAGACATCTGGAGTTGAGGAGGATAACAGCCACACACCACTCCACAACCACAGACAACATGATGAGGGATTAAACTTCATTACAACATGTTATGGTAATGAATGGGCTGTGGCCAGTTCTGAGTGTGTTAGAGTAATTACCACTCTCCAGTGTATGTGTGAGTGACACTTCCTACATGTGTTTACAAAACCATGTGTCTATCTGTGAGTGAACACGTGTACTGGTCATATTCCGAACATGTCCAGCTTTAGGGAGCTGGACGAGTCCAAAGAAAATCCTGGAGGTCCATTCCACCACATGCCAAACAGAAGCAACTGCAGCAGCTAATTAAAAGAAGGCATCACTTAGACAGCGACTGCCATACAAATCATCTCCCATAATTAGCTCAACAATGTTTTTTAATAGAAGATGGGCTAGGCCTAGCTCATGCTTTGTGGTTTGGGCCAGCGTACGGGCATCTGGGTCCAGGGTAGGTGCCAGAAAGGGAGGGAGACAGACAAAGCCACACACCCCCAGAGGGGTGAGGTTGACTCCAGGTCACAGAGGCTGCCTGGCCTTATGGCTGACAGATGTTACTCTGGTTCAGCAAGAGTTGTGATTCCAGAAGAAGTTACACCACACTGCGCTTCACACTGCAATTATCTTCTCTGTGTAAAGAAACATTTCATAAATCGTCACTCAACGAGACATAAGCAAACGCCCCTCCCCAGATTACAACGCCTTTGATAAACAACGCCATCTGAATCTGCTGTCTAGTTGTACTGCCACCAAAGTGCTCCACTGTTTGAGTCAGCCAGCCTGTCAGTAGCATTCCCAAGTGGTGCAACAGTGTGTTTTTGCTATAGACAAGCACAGCAGCCTTCTGTGGTTGGTGTGCTACTGCTAATGTTGCTAATGATCCCCGCAGTGGAGTTACACAGACTGAAGCAGAGTCCTTTCATTTACGGTAAGCTTCAAAGTGAGAGAGTCGAGAGGGAGGTAAGGATGAGAGCCAGGGGGAAGTCCTGTCCCCAGACAGCTCCCTGTTCCCTCATGGCAATACAGCAGGAACGTGTGCGGAAGGGTGTTCTTCTGCACATTGCCAGCCTGTGAGCATCCCTATATTTGCACCTTTCCCACAGCGAGCATTTGGACAGGCAAGCACCTGGGCGGCATTAAAGAGAAAGAGCGCTTTCCCGCTAAGACAGGGGAGAAAGGGAACACGAAATGACAGTTGATCATTACACTGGGATTGCCTGCAGCTCGCTAATTTATGCAAATTATTTTCTTGGCTGATGGGAAAGGAGAGGGAGCGGGTGCCCCCGCTTGGCAAGCAGTCAACATCGAGCAGCGAAAAGGTTAAACTGCTGCACTCTGCTTTGGTGGTCTGGAAAGTTTAGCAGCGTAAGCCAGGGAGGGCTGTGGTATACCAAGCAACAATGACAAAGAAACGCAGACCATGCCAGCCCTCTTCCTGGCAAGGCGGGCAGACAGACAGCCAATCAGGTTCGTGCTGACTCTCTCGTAGGCGAATGGCATGCCATGCTGGCCCTCTCGTCGCCCCGCCTCCCCTCCCCACTGCACTGCAGCTGCCCAGAATGATTTTATAAACATTTTGCCAGTGGATCAATACCCGTATTGATCAACCATTGTGAGAGTGATCCGTCTAAAACCCAGAGCAGCCTAGAGCTCAGACATGGGAGGAGCGAAAGAGAGAGGCTGCAGAGAGGATGGAGAAAGAGAGAGAGTCTGCAGCCACAGTGAAAGGGAGAAGAGGTACAAGGGAAGAGAAGCAAATCTGAGAGAGGAGCAGACGCAGAGCTGAAGGCAGGTGGAGAGGCAGGTTTTCGGACAACGCTGCCAGGCCACTGGGATTGGGTGGAAACCTATGGTAATTGCTTTCTCATTTAGGGAGGGAGGGTGAAGGCGACTAATGACTACAGCGTTAAGTATCTGGGTAGGTGACAGATGGAGAAATAGTGCGAAGAAATGTTTATGTGCGCAACAAAGGAGGTGATTCCCACACCTAAGGTTGCTAATGCCTGCACGAGTTTGGCCTGCTATGTAGCATGGTCAGGTACATTGTTGCATGTGCATAATGGTGCATGATTGCATGAGGTTCAAAGGGATTGAGTGTGTAAGGAGAAGGCAATGCAGATAACGGGCATCATCATATTCCACACAGAAAAAAAAACAATTATTGATTACTGATTGTATTTTGACTTTTTAATGTTTTGTCTAGAAAAAAAAAACTGAGCAGAAGCTGATGGAGTGTCTGCAATGTGCAGGTTGGCTTTGTGACAATATGGGACACAGAAGGCCCAGTACATCAAGCTCACGGGTTCAGCTGCTACAGGAAATCAAAACTGGAAATTCCTGAGAAAAAACAACAACTGAAAGGAATAGCCTGCATCCTGGATATAACACCCATGAAGGAAGTAACAGGAACATTTCTGATGTGGGCAGAGCTGAATGTATAATCCAAAACTGATTTCAAACTCAGAGATGACTGTGGACTATATCGAACAGCAGACTATTTCTGTTTTAAATGGGATAAAGCTGGCTTTGGGATGTTTTTTGACATTTTGAAAAGTCATTGGATTGGATATAATCTTTATTCTGTTTTGATTTTGTTGGAATTTTACTGAACAGACAACTGACGGGACCACAGCAATGAACGTTTGATACAAGGCCTGAAGCTGCGCTGCACTGGAGGAGGAGTCAGAAGGCTTTTGGGATCACCTCCCCCAAATACTAAGGGGAAATCAAGTTTTCATTGATTGATTTTAAATGTGATTTCCTTGTGCATAATTCTGGATTTGAAGGGAGATTTATTCCTCCAAACTGTGTG
>JAQFJA010000001.1:15515564-15529812 GCA_029874485.1 Naso brachycentron
GGTATGAATCATGTAAAATTAACAGTTAATTGCCTATTACATACTTGGATTTATCAAAACTTTAGATCAAATCCCTCTAATGGGTTTCACTAATGTTGAATCAATCCACGATTGATCTAAGAATCACTTATACTTATATTAAGCCAACTGCTAAAAAAGTCAGTTTATAAACAACTAGCACATAACTAATGCCTTAGTTTGCACTAAAGTCTTTCCTTTTTGGTTTTTCACAAGATGAAAGGGAGAGGGAGTCCCAAAAAAGGGTCCATAGTGTGGACAATTATCCTCATGTTTTATCAGTTCTCTTGAATATCTGTATTGCTTTAACTCTCCATAGCTTAATCTGCCTGATATTTTCTCAAACATCAGCTGGAAGCTTTTTAATAGCTAGCAAGGAAATCAGCACAGTCAATTACTGAAGTCATCAGGTAAGCTAAAGTGGCTTTGAGAGCAACATTTGGAATGGAGGGACATATTGTGCATTGGTGCTATCAGAAATGTATCCTGCGTGCATTTTGGCGGTAATAAGACCGGGTTATGAGTTAGGAAAAGAGTTTGAAGTACAGTGAAGTCCTTGAAATCAACATTCAAATGCTCATGCCAGATGAATACTAATGAACTTCAGAGAAGGGACTGCTGCAAGAAATTGGGGATGGGGCAATTAAAGAATGCCTGAAGCAACTTTACAGAGGACAAAGCATCCAGTCTTTCTAATTAAATTCTGTGGCAGATACCTGGCCTTTCACCTCCTCCTCCATTTCCCCTGTGCTCCCATGTGGCAGCCACGAGGAGGGGCGTCTTGCAAGCTTCATACTCCTCTTCTTCACTTGGGCTGCGAGAAAAGCCCATTTTATTCATGGACAAACGCTCCCAACAGATCTAATCAGCGGTGGTAGACTGGTGTCATGGAGTAGATAGATATCACAGTTACTATTTATCACACAGCCCTGGCTCCCGCAGGATTATCCCAGCACAATATGTCTGACTCAAAAGTCAGCAGCGAGCGACAAGTCAAAATAGGCTGAGAGACCAGTTTTGAACCTTCAAGAGGACTTTACGGGTGTTTCTGTGAAATTTCTCTATAACTAATCAGAGAGACACAGGGGATAAACTACAGTTTGTCTGGTCACTTGAGTCAAGTGTGGACCTCACTGAGGTTTGTCAAAGGGTCCTCACATCTTAAATATGAGACAGACACACACCACACACTTTTGGCAAAAGGCTGGATAGGGCTAAGGCAGAGTGTCTGGCGATTAAAGGGAACACAGAGTACAGGATAAGTGAGGCTTCGCAACCTTGCTCCCGCAGGGATCTCTTAGAAGTACAAGACAGTGAGGAGGAACAACTGTCAAAGGGAAGCTCCCAGGTAATGGTACGGAAGTTAATAAAATGAAGGAAGGTAATGGAAATTGGTTTTAAACTACTGGCCACATTCCTCCTGAGATAGAGATGGCTTGGACTAATGAACCCTGACAGCCTATTCCACAGCAGTTCCACACTTACAGCACATTCACCTCCAACACTGTCTCCTACCACCATCAGGACAAGCCAAGGTAGAGAGGATAAAGTTACAACTTCGCAGCGATTAACTACTCCCTGTTACCTACTTATTTAACACTCAATCGAACTTGAAAGTGTGCAGTGGCAGTACATCAAATACATTAGCAATGGCCTCATTCTGCAAAATTAAGTGTTGCTCAACCCAAATGACAACCTTTACTTAATATTGAATACGTGCCAGGATGCCAGCTGCCAACAGTTAACTTTAAACCGTAAACTTGAAGGATGCTAATCGCCATTTACCACTACACCTGTAAAGCAAAGGTTCTTAAACTTTTATCAAGTTTAATTTCTTTCTTGCAGGACAGTTTGTGTGTGTGTGTGTGTGTCTGTCTGTGTGTTTTGTCTCCATAACTGTTGTCAGAAGTGATTCACTGATCCAGTAAGGTGGATACACTTTGTGCTGTATTCAACCTTATTAAAAAGACAAGATACAGCCAGACTTGACTGATTTATATTAAACACAGTTTAGTCATGACAGAACAAAACAACTTCATAAACCTCTGCTTTTGTCTGCTCCACACTGATATGGTGTATACAGAAATAAAAGCACTAAATATGTGGTGTCAGACATAAGGTTTAGGTGTCAAAATTAGTATCAGCAAAGCAAAACTGATTAAAAAAAGAAATTAATCTTGCACAATGTATGATCACTGTCACAGACATTTCAGTATTAGATTAAAATTTCCATGCACTGTTCATTAGTGATTAGTTCAGACCTTAGGTGATCAATTTACCGTGGAGATAACTATTTTTAGACAATTAACACTTACGGCTTACCTAGTTTTTTTCCGAACATTCGTAGGGTTAATTGCATTGGTGCTAATTTGTGATAGAATAAGGGCAACCATGTCAAGGAGGAGGGAAAAGGCTTACAAATCCAGAAGTGAATCTGAAGTTGCACAATGGTTTGTACTGTAGGTTGTGGTAGTGAGATTTGATTATAAATTACACAACAACGGTAAAATATGTTGTTTGTCCATGCCCTCTACATTGACTGTTAGAGGCATTTTCTGATCTTACCACACAAGATTGCATAATTACTCTGTGCCCTGAACTGCTACAGGTCAATGTTAAAAAGAAATCTTCAAAACAGTGACTTTTCAACAAGTTGCAAGATGTCATTAACCTTACTGTACCTAGTGTGCCTGTTCAAAACATGCCGGTTCAAAATGGCTACTTGGCCCCCAGTATTGCTACTTTCAGCTTTCTTGAGAACCTCTTAAACAGCTTCATACTTGACACTGTACCTCCTTGAACACATGGGCATAATTGGACAATATGTCAATATTTTATTAATATCATGATGTGAAAGTTCTTACATTTACATTATATATGTACATTATATTGTACACACAAAAATACTTTATACGGGAGAATGGGAATTGAGAACCGGTAACAAATTAGCATTGGAATCAGTATCGTATGCCACCAAGCTTATGAATTCCTCTTATCAATGCCCAGGCATGTGATGCTGAAAGGAAAATGTCTGAGCTCAACTGCAAGGGCAGTACAGTCTGTGGATAATCTACAGCACGCTCACTGATAAACAGTGATGATAATAAAAGAGTTACGATGTTGATACTGAGAACCTGCATAGGAATACTTTTTTCCCCATAGGAAACTGATTAGGAATCAATGAAGGAATCAATAAAGAATGGCATTGGTATTAATGAAATCTAGTCAATTCCCATCCCTACTTTTATTGGCACTCACTCTGAAAACACTAATTTACGCTTTTTGGTCTATAGTCTTAAATTAAATAAATTAAAGTGTTCATTCCAAAAGTTACATCCCTGGTGATAGTAAACGTGAAATAACCAACTGGCTGCTTTTATTGCTACTAGTTCTCTATTTGGGACCAGGCTAGTTATAGGAACAAAAGGGTCAACTTTCAAAGCTGCACTGCTGATATTTAAAGAACAAGACTTTGCTACAAAGTAACATGTCCAGTACCTCTACTCTTCCTTTCTTTATCTGGACTGTAACTAGCAACAGTGAGCAAGCTGTACCCTGCATGGCATTTGGTGCTATAACAGTTGATAGGAGTCTCCTCTCAATACACCACACAGTGTCAACTTCTGGCCGTAGTAACGCATTACTGATAAATATGTCCTGAGCTGCCACTCGAAACATCACTTTCTTGTGTCTTCACCATCAGTCAAGGTTGAAGTTGACTGAAGATTAGCAGAGAAAACTGAGGGACAAACATACATACAGAGAGACAGAGAACCTTTTAATTTCCATTAGACACTAATGGATAAGTTTAAGTCAAAGTTCCAGCCATAACTACTTCTAATCATCCAGTTGTTAGGAAACCGAATGGAGTCAAGTCAAAAGTCCATATCATTGACAGAGGTCATGTTAAATAATTCTTTCAGAAAATCATCACACACACACACATCCCACATTAAAACATATAAGGCTCATTCAAGCTCTGTATTCAAGCTCTGAACACAGAGTTTGAATGAGTGTATAATGATAAGGACAAGACAGAAGGGAGGGACAGATGAGGTGCAGTTAATCTACATCACATGGCAAAAGAGCGAAAAGAACTTTAGAGGGCAGAGAAGAGAGAGAGGTGCTTGAGCACACTCATGAGCCTGCCCACTAATACTCCCCAGCTTCCCTCCTGCAGTGCACTTCCTCTAACCCCTCTCCTTCTGTTTCTGTTCCAAGTCAATGTGGAACTAATGCATTGTTTATTTCCCCCCCAAGACAGTGTCTGAGGTGTTCTGCTCACGCAATTCATCTTTATCTGTAGACACCTAAACCAAAGAGTGATGGGAGTGAAGGGTGCATGCGGCAGGAGCTACAAAAGAATGTTTTACACTAAAAAAAACTTCTCCACAGTGTTGAGTTATTATTTATTAGTGCATGTTTATTAAAAGTAGAGCTGCAACGATTAATAATCAAAAGATTGAAAATTAATTGACAACTATTTTGATAATCGTTTCAGTCATTTCTAAGTTAAAAAAAGTTACAAGAACTGCCTCTTCAGTCTCTTAAATGTGAGGATTTGCTGCGTTTTTGTCTCATTTATGATAATAAAAATGGTGTCATTGTGACAAAAGAAACTATTTGAAGACATCACATTGGGCTCTGCTTGAGATGAGCATTTTTCACACTTTTTTGACATTTCATGGAATAAACGGTTAATTGATTAATTGTAAAACTAATCGGCAGATTAATACATTATGAAAATAATCATCAGTTACAGCCTTAATCAAAGCATATTTACTGAAACGAAAATACTAAATTAAACGGCTAAAATAATTTGATTTTAAACATAATCTTGGTGGTTCAGAGAGCATCCATGGCTTTGTTTAAGTTCACGTACAAAAGAAAAGCTGAACATTTTTGAGAGAGGCCCACTCAGTTGCTTTAGGCACAGACCGCTTCTTTCAGGACATAATGCATGCTCTTTCATGATTCTCCTGGTGATAAGACATAATCTAAGATTGCATGCCCTGATAAAGGTCCTGCCCACCCTCTTGGAAACACAAGGAGAATGTCTGAAGTGAAGAATTTGGGATACAGCAGACTCCTGTTACTCAGAGCATCAGAGACAGACAGAGACATAATCTAGTCCCAACTCTCCTGAACATTTATAAATAAAGTATCATATAACTGAGACCCTAACACAATCCTCATCATGCCACAGTGGCAGGAGAAGCGAGCATGGCTGGGCATGAGGCAGACAGCCCGGGGAGGGTTTGAATCCAAGTGGTGTTCGATAGCTATACCTAATGAATTAGAAGCAGGAGCAGTTTTGCTGGGTCGCTGTACCCCAGGTTGGCCCCCGACTCCAGCAGACCCAGCCTTCAGAGAAAGGTGCTCTGTCTAATCTGGGCTCATTTTATGCCTCTTTAACCATGACCAATGTATTTAAATGGCTGTTTCTTTGACAGATGCTCAGTTCAAATTATTCCTAACTGGAAATTTGTAGGAGTGATATTAAATATCCTTCAGGCCAGGCTGCCTAAAGAGAACATAGGAACATCAAAAGGACCAACACTAAAACTAATGATCCTAGCCCACCTCCGGGGAGAAGGGGGGCTTCAACTTTGTCCAAAACACTCCTGGCAACAAAAATACATAACTCCTTTAAATGGAGATTTGACCATTTCCCAAAACCTATTGCACTTAAAACTGATTTAACATGACATACATAATGTATATCTCCCTATCACTAAATCCATAGAGTAGCAGTTAGGGCGAATACATTGATCCCTGTCTTTGCACTAAATCTACATTATCGCCCTACAAGATAAGACGCTACAGAAAAATCTATTCTGTCCATCTGTACTGTGTGCGGGACTTTTTCATCATATCTTCAGAGAATTTTAGGAAGTTGTTTGCTTGGTACACAGTCTACATCCACTGTAAAGTACTCACCAGAGAAGGAGCTTCACCACCACCATGAGGCCATATGGAGCGATTCTAACAAGGTGAGAGAGCAAGAGACATAGTCAGGAAAAGGAGAGAAATAATGAGAGCAGGAAAACAGCTTGCAACATTCATCTTAAACCCTGATGGGAGCCGACGGGAGCGATTAAGTAATAATAAACTGCCCAACCTGCAGTCGTGAGCGGGGTGACTGAACAGACACACCTGGTCATAGAGGGCTGATGTGTGAGGGGTGCAGAGAAGTGAGAGGGGTTGGAAGCAGGGAGGGTAAAGTGAACACGCTGCCATGAGGCCAACACACACAGATATTTAAGCTACTTTAATATGACAATTGAGGGACAGAGGCCTAAAAAGTAAATGTAAGTACTTAATCACTTTTGTTGTTGCAAGTCATACATTCTCTTATTATCCTATATTATCACTGTAATCCTGCTTTTAAAGTTTTTAATGCCTTACAGCTCAGAAGAAAAAGGGGTAACCATCGAAAGGGTTTTTTAAGTATAATTTTATGTGTGACTTTAGGCATTAAACTTATAGTTTTAAATTTAAGTCATCATGGTTTTACTCTAACATGCAACCATGGTGTGCAACAATACATGCTACTTAATTTTGAAGTACAATAGTGCAAATGAAATATCTTGTAATAATTAAAAGGCTGCAGGCAGAAAATGGTTTCCAACATTTCTTTACCCTCAAATACACAAAAAGACTATTTCCATTAATTGATTTCCAGAATGTGCCATATAGTACTAACACAGAATGAAAGACTGCTGTAAAGAGTGGACTATGCCCATAAGCGGCATTTTGAAACATTAACAGGGAAATGAACCTCATGTTTTGCAGAGGTTTTTTTTTTAATTTTTCTATGAATGAAGTTCTTTCTTTCATGGTGATATAAGATGCAGGCCTAAACAAAAAGCAAATGTTAAACTTCATTCCTCTGAAGTTGTGCCTGGCTTTGGCTTTAAAAAAAATAAAAAATTCCCCAGCCTGGAATCACCCACTGCTTCATGAGTCAGAACAAATTAGTGCAAATAATTTATGACACTACTACTCAAAACACCACTGACATGTTTTTGTTGCAACAGCCAAAGTGAAAAGACAGGGTGTGTGTCTGACAATAAACTTTCAAGCAGCTATTTCGAATAAACAGAGTTTGGTTGTTTTAAATAGAAGCTGGTGAAGGAGGGAACACACTCAGGCCGCCCGGCCCGTGAGCTAATATTTAGTTAAGGGATGTCAGACAGAGACAGACAACACAATGCATTCCATTTGGCAAACTCCTAGTCATTTTATTCCTAACTAATGCCACTCTTCAACTGCTCCCAAAGGACAGAACTACAAATGCACTGAATGTAGTTCAAAATAGAAAGAAATTAATGAATTCCTTAACTGCCAAAGTACAAAACTTCCATTATTTTGTATTTCAGAGAAATTTTTAAATCCATATTAACAGCAGAGAGTGATTCTTACCAGAGTGATTTGATTAGGAATCAAATGAACACAAAGAACAAATTTTTTTTATGATCTCAGAGGCGGCTCTCCGTGAAGAATATGCTTGCGCGCAGTCTTTTTTTTTCTTCTTTTTTTCATGCATTCACTCTTTTTTTTAATGCAGATCAAGTCATACAGGAAGTCAAACACAGAAACGGCAGAGAATCTAGTCAATTTTCAAAAAAAAAAAAACACCCTGTGCAAATCATGTTTCTGTTCACTGCAACAACGTCGCAACCTGTAGCACCAAACCAGAAGTCAACAGGCAGAACACTACACTTCTGAAACCTGCCCTGTAGGGGATGAACTCGCTTGGCGGGCAGTACAAAACTGCTGTGCACGCACAGGGTTCGAGAGATGGGCTTGGTCAGGGGTACCCAGAAGGGACACAATAGCAAAGGATTAAATGTGATTAACATGTTAAAAATTAACATGTTAATTTTTTACTAAAATCACATCGCGATCAATGGTTTAAAGCTAACATATTTCTTATGTCCAAGTAAAGTCTACACGTCTGCACGTCATAAAAAGACATGTATTATAAAAAACTACTGAATTGTTTATCATGACACAACATTTCAGAATGTATTTGCCTCATGATACTTTTCTCAATGTTGACCACTTCAGTGCTGTTACATAAGTTGTTTTTTGTTTGCTTACTTCACAGGACAGAAAGAAGTCTTCTTAGTGCTGCCGCTGTAACTCACTGAAAACTTGCCTTGAAAGCATCAGCTGAGGGCACAAACAAAGCCGTGAGTGAGCACCATGCTGCTAGTCATCTATAATTCAAGTCTTTTCGGCAAATTAAAGTAGAACCAGTCGGCACTCCTAGTCTAAAATGTTTCAGGGCTGTGCAAGAAAGAATCTGAGCTCTCGGGGGCCACGAGTCTAAAAGAGTTCAGTTTCAGCCGACCATTGAAAGTCACTCAATTCAACAGCCCATTGTGCTGTGTGACTAATTTTAAGAAATCAGACCTGATATGTGTACTGCTGCAAACAACAATCGCAGGCCATAGATATGCAACAAAACTAAAGTTAGTCCCCCCTGAAGGAATTTTGAAAAACGTTAGCTATGGCTTGCTTGATGTAAACCTGTAAGTATTAACCCGGAACAGCTGTCCTCGAGCCCCTGAGAACTCCAGGGTCCTCCGTCAGAAGAATAAGCCCACAGTCCTGTTAGCCACATGCCGCATGTATTTAATTTTCAACATCTGCTGGCTTCATGCCTCTATGCTTTCCATTCCCACTGCACATTCTTCACAAATTCAGTAGCTTCCTTCTTCTGCATTTGTAAATGTTGTTGATGGTGGAAACCGTCCATGTTTACTTTGAATCCCTGGCCATTCCTGGCCCAGCTCTAATTGCCTGCAGCTGTTCACTTTGCAGCTTTCATTGGCTGTATCATTTAAACACAGGGTTGGTATTTTCAGTGTAAATTACACATTTCTAATACACTTAATTAAAAACGTCTGATTGTTACAAGCACCTACAAGATGCAACAAACTTTCATACTAGTTTCTGACAATTAACACAACTGCCACAACTGTTTTCATACCCAGCAGTATACCACACTTAGCTGACCTCTCATAAATCAGTATAATGGCTAACTGAACTAACACACTGTCAGATTCAATATGCAACACACACTCTACACATGTTTTCATTGCCAACACAGTGTCAACATCATCGTTCTCGACTGTACAGAAAATTCTACCCTGGAGATATCATCTGTATGAAAACTTTGGTATTTTACTTTGATTGTTGCACTCTTGAATGACATGTTTATTTATCCTCTCATGCCTCTAATGTCTTACTGCAAAGAGGAAGGAGAGAGGTGGAACAGAGAGAGGGAGAAACTCTCAGGGAGCAGTCAGCTGCTCTTTGCCTGAGGATCTTGTCTGCTCTCACCTGCTCTGTTTGGCGCAGTGTAACAGCAAATTTTACACCGTCTGGGACACAAATTGGCATTCTGAACCCTGGTTATTCCTCCAGTATAATCTAATTAAAAAGACACTGCCAGTGGGGTAGAAATCAGAGAATTATAAAGTTTGATAGACAGACAGACATAAAAGTGTTTGCAATTTCACAACATTCAGGGCACCAGTGTAAAACGTCAGAGCCTTGGCTGGAAGAGGTCTGAGCTAACTGAATTTACCAAACTACACACTCTGTGATGAGTGTACACACAAAACTAGGTGCTGGAATATGATTTTAAAGTATTTAAAAGATTTTGTGACTGACATTAGATATCATGCTACAGAACTGTGTGCAACAATCGCAAAAACTACTGGTGATTAATCAATTAGTCAAACTAAAGAAAAATCATTAACTATTCTGACAATCAATCAGTCATCATCAAGTCATATTTTAATCCATAATGTTAAACATTAGATGGTTCCGACCGTTTTCGAACAAATCAAGATTCTTTGGGTTTTGGATTGTTAGAGGGACAAAAGAAGCAATCTGAAGACGTAACTTTTGGTTCTAAAAAGTAATGGTTCAGTATTTTTAACAGTTTTTGTCATTTTACAGGCTACAAGAGTGATCAATTAATCATGAAAATAATAAACAGATTGATCAAGAAATGAAAAAATGGTTAGTTGGAGCTCTTGAACCAGAGGAGTTTCTGTTTCTTTGAAAGCATGGGTAAGTGTAGGATTCAAGACTTCCCAGACACAGTCTTGTTTTGGCATTTTGGAATACTTGAAAACCAACAGAGAAATAAGACAACTTTATATTGTGGAAGAACAGCTGTGAAAATGTACAGGGTCAGGATGAGAGAATGTGTTCTGGAAACCTGATGATGATACTACAGACTATTTTCCAATTTACATCTTATTAAGATGCATTCTTGCAAAAGTGCATTCTTTAAGTGCTCTTAGCCTGTATTTCTATTCACAAGGTAAAGTCTTGCCAAGCATGCATTGTGCAGAAGACAGTGACGCAAGTTGGATCTCACAAAAATAGGCAACCACTTAAAGCATTCTTTTTCTTCAGGTGAGTCTCCGGCTTGCCTTGAAAAGATGATGTTAGACTGTGAAAGGATATTAGATCGTCTATGGTCAAACTCCACACAGATAAAGCTCTTATGTGTGAGTATCTGATACAGAGTATAGTATGAGTTTTCCATTTGCAGTCGGTTTTGAGAAAATCTATAAACAACCCTAATATTACACTGTACCAACTCATGTGTACTGCTGAGAAAAAACCCCTACTGGCAAACTACTACATTCTGCTACCTGTCTGCAATACAATTTTCAATATGGAACAAAAATAGAAAGTGTTCAACGCAGCTAGCATGCTAAATGCTAATCACAGGAATGTTTGAAAAAACTATTACTACTGTTTAGATGGATTAGATATCAGCTTTGTGTAGCCAACGCCTGCCTGTGATGATCCTGGATGGTTTTTAAAACTTCATCAACCCAACAACATTTTCTCATCCATCTCAGAAAAACAGGAAGTTCAGCCAAACCCGTCACATGTGCTGGCACAGAACCAAGAGTGTGTGGAGATAATGTGAGAGCCGGGTCAGTCACCCTATTTTTTCTTGTTAATTTACTATTGAGCCTGACATAATTTAGGCTTGAAACAAGCTCTCTAGTCTCTGGCCATGGAATATATCAACTGAATGCTGTCCTACGGAAAAGATACCATGCACAAATACAGGTTCCAAATCACATTAAAAACAATTCAACTTTCAAGCAGCAAGGATTGACCATAACAATTTTTTTTTATTAAGCAAGATTGAATATGTGTCTACAACTTTTCGGGACAAATACATTTATTTAACTATCCGGCAGTATTGCTCCTGGTTAAGCAATAGATTCATCTCTGTTTCTTATTATGGGGAAGGCAAATCACAGGCACCATTAAAGCCACCAAACTTTCAAACTAACCAACTAATCTCCCCATGCTGCTACATTACCAAAACTCATTAAACAAACTGCCACAGAAACAGATGCAGCTCAAAAAAGGACTATTCAAAGAACAGTGGCTGAGAACATTATGTGTAGTTACAACATAAACCACTTAAGGGACAGCTGTACCACCAAAACAACAGAGTAAAGGCATTTTCTCGTCAATTTTCTAATCATGTGAATCTCTGAGAATTAAAAAACTGTCAACATTAAAAAGGAATATCATCTCACAGTTTGCCAATGGAGACACATGTAATGCCTGCATCTTTCTAAACAATAACAATACCTCATTATAATGCTACTCTTATAGGATAATCACATCTGAGCTATATTGACTGATCTGCACACTATGTCTGCAATGGACAAAGAAGTCTGACAGCATTGTTAAAGTGCGAGGCACGAGCAAAAAAAGAGAAAGCATTAAAAACAAAGTCTTATTATGTAAGTGATGGCAAATGCTAATATTTTAGCTACTCTGCTACTAACTTAGTAGTTCCAAAATATACTACTGAAGAGTTACTGCAGTTCTATGTGGAAACAAGTCTCCACACAAGAAAATAACTCATATTTATCAGTCAATGTTTTGACACCATATCAATAAAAACAGAGGTTGAACTCACAGGCTGGAGGGAATCAGGTTGAGGCCGAGAGCAACGAACTGGCATCTCTTCACTCCTTCAAGACGAGTACCAGAGCACCAGTCTAATGTAATGGCAGTGTAACAATGCCTTATGTCAGTGCAGACTGCTACTGTGACGGGAGACAAAGTGAGAAAAAATTGCAACATGTCTTTATAGTTCACCGATAATAGAATACTGACATATACGCAGGTTGGAAAAGAAAAAAAAAAAAACAACTATTAGTAAAAGTATGACTCTTTGTGCAATATATGCACATTTGTCCATAGTAGAATGGAATTTTTTAAATGGCTACATTACAAATCTGTGCCTTGTATATGTATAAGCAGCTGCACTGGTTTTGGGTTTCTTTGATTTAATCTCAGTTATTTTTGCTATATCAAGGTCTTTTACAAATTGAGGTCCAACTTTATGCCAGAAAAAATATTGTAGAAAAGATTCCTTTTTCTCCAAATGGTATAGAGTCCACATGTCCTGAAGCCTTTCACCCCAGCTGCCTGTCATTCAAGTCAAATGCTCTAGACACATATAGTTCATCATTTGAAGGACTCAGAGGGGTTCAGACCGAAAACAGTCCCTCTGTTTAAACAGCATATGGGGCTCTGTTGAAGGCGGCATGTCGTTTAAGGTACTGAGGGGACAATGAAATACAATCCAGAAGTCCTGCTGGAGTTATAAGATTCTTTGAGGGTTTATCAGATGACAAAACTTGGCACAATTGCTCATAATAGTCAGAGACAGGATTTTACAAATCTTTAAAGTTTAACAGGGGCAACTACTATATCTTTTGTTATGGTGATTGCAACGCAGCATCTTGCTGAGCAAGAGTTCGAGATGAGTCAACTTTTTCAATTTGTTCAACTTTTCGCCCCTCCTACTGCACTGGCACCTGCACCTTATTTTTTAGGCAGGGCTCATATCAGTTTGAACACAGTCTTACAGCAGAATCACATCAAGTGCTGTTAAATAGTTAAATGATTTCTGAGAGTTGAGCTGAGGTAAATTCTGTCCATAAATGTTCACAAAAAATGAGACCTTGGGATAATATTTGATGTATACAATAAATATACACATGCACAGAGAAAAGGAAACAAGAATTAGTCTCCATCACTGCGCTGCTTTAGTAGAAGCAGTACTTGTTGCACAAAGTAATTCATCGATCAACCTGTTCTTTTGTTACAATAACAAAATTAGGGCTGTCAAACAATAATTTTTACCGCGATTAATCGCTGAATTTCAACAGTTAATCACGATTAATAGCATTTTTTTATTGCATGGTTAAAATTCTGTTATTTTGTATTTCACAACAGTTTTTAAGTCCATATTGAAAATGTAAACCAATTCTTACCAGTGTGTCTTGATTAGGAATCAAATGCCAACCAACATACCTCTCTTGTGTACGTCTCATGCAGTAAAAAGGTCGGACGGGCAGAGCTTGACCACCGCTAATTAGCTTAGCTCAAATATAATTAAATAAAATTAGCTCAATCAAAAAATAACATAACATGGTAGATAAACATGTCCCAATTAGGGATGCAGGTGGCAATTAATTTCCCTGACGGTTAAACAGTAATTTTAATTGCCACTAGTCTATAAGCAAGAAAACACTCAGAAAGTCATTTAGCCTAAACGTTTTTCAAGACTGTTAACACCGCCAAGCTGTTAATTTAAATGCTTTTGTAATGTGTGGCACTTCACACTGTTAATGACTAAGACTGCATGCATTAGAAAACATGACAACTGACTGAATAAAAGTTAACAAATAGCATTTAAAGCAAAACACAATTCTGCTGAAATGTGTGACACGTTCAGCCCATAATTATGAACAGTCGGAGCACTTTACATGAAGAAAACACGACAATTCACAATATATACAGCTGCTAAATAGGAATGATGTGCATTACCATTTGTGCGACTCACAGTGTTGGACAAGTTAGTCTGTCACAATAATAAGTTACTTAGTACTAATTACTCCTTATAAAAGTAACACATTTATGATACTTATTGCTTTGTATCAAAAGTAATTGGTAACGTTACTCGTTGCTTTACTATGTTACTTTCGCAACCCAACTAACTTCCTAAAAAAGTGGCGCACAACAGTGGTATTATCAGGATGCCAGGTGTGGGTGGGCATTAGTCCTACCTGGGGGGGGGGGGCAAAAAAAAATGTTGCAATGCTCAACCAGCTCAAAATCCAGCGTAGGCCTACTGCACCTTAAAACATGT
>JAQFJA010000001.1:15546103-15557502 GCA_029874485.1 Naso brachycentron
ATATGTTTTTGTTTCTTTCTTAGGCAACAGTTTCCATGCAATAGTTTACAGCATGTGTTGTCTGTATACCTTTAGCCTCATCTTCCACTGACTCCCACAGATAATCAGAGAAAGAAATGTGGTCCAGGGAGCCATGAATAGTCTTAATACATGAATAATTAACATGGCTGAGCACAGGTAAATATTTACTCTGAAGTTTTCTGGAAAGATGTTGCTCACAAGCCCTGAAGTGAAGAGCGGGGTCACTCATTTAAATGTTTATTTTACTAATGAGCCTGGTTTGCATAAAATGCTTTAATATCAATTTCACATTAAGCCAGACATACAGCTCTGGTTAAAACAGTAAAGTAAGTAAAGTAAGACTCATTTTGTGTGTTTCCTCTGAGCATACTTCATGTAACTGTTTACTTCTAGTCCAGGCACAACTGATGTTGCATAGAAGATTCATTTTGGACATTGTCATGCAGAACCAGTCAGCGAAGCACAGAGGGAGCCTCCTGCTCCTTCTCCTAGTTTGATTAATACACTCCTGATTGGTTGCTGAGAGGACAGCTCTGATGACTGATTACTCTGACACTCGCTCCTGTTGTCTGACTTTGTAGAGCCATATTGGAATCAGTCTGAGTCCGTCCAGATTGCTCTGTTTCTAATGAATCTCACAGAGGGGTCATCAAAATGTGATGACATCTCCTGCGTGAAACATAATCCACATCATCAGGCATCCTTCATCCACACCCCCATTTTATTGTCAGCTGCAAAGAGAAGCTGTTGTCAACAATTTTTAATCAAGATACAATCAACAAAAAAGTAGGGAAAATACTACTGCATTTATTTTTTTTCGAGTGGAAGAAAAAAAAAATCTAAGACTTTTACTGTCCTCACAAAAGGGTTCCAAATCTCAAAAACTGAGCACAAATTTGTAACAATTAAAGGTCACTCTGAAATGAGCCATTTTATCACATAACACATTGATTTGAGGGAGAATGACACTGGCTTGCTGACTGTAGGTATGTTTGCCTGCGAAGTATTCATTTTACTACTGTAAGCACTAACTACGCCAGACCAGGACCTCCACGTCCTGCTTCTCCACCTGCAAGATGATCTGAGACCAGCCACCAGGACAGCTGAACCTACAGTTTGTTTGCACAACCAAAGAATTTCTGCAAAAGATGTCACAAACCACTTTAGGGAAGCTCATCAGTGTTCCCGTCATCCAGACTGGGGGTTTGATCCGACTGCGGTTCATCTTTGTAAATGACATGAGTGGCCAAATACTGATGTTTTGAGGAGCATTGAAACTTCTTTCCACTCATTAATTATATCAAACTCTTAATCAAACTGCATTAACAGGCAGACAGCCAAGGAACAGGCAGCAGGCACCACCAGTGTGCACCAGGCAGAGGCCGACACACCATTGCTAAATAACCCACATACAAAGAGCTCTGTGTAAGTGGAGGAGAGTGTTAGAGAAGATTGAGGTTACCTCTTACATTTTGACAAGGGACCACATCTAACCATAACCCATTTAACTGCACAACTAGGTCTGAGATTGGGTGCTGATGTTTAATTATATTCAAATGTTTAATAACAACCCCTAACATGCTTTTGAATGTTAAAAGAATGCACAGAAATCAACTAGACTGGCAAATTGGCAAATCGGCTACTATTGAAAAACTCCTATGCTTGTCTTGTCTTGATTTGGCCCTCCCACCTCTTCAAGTGCCAAAGTGCTCATACACCTGATATCATCATCATCATCTCCCTCTCCTCACACATGCTCACGCACCTTCTCTAAGTTCATTCCCACATTGCAGTATCACCTGAGTCTGCTGTGAACTCACATTAGGCTTTGCTGCTCTCACCTCTCAGCTCTCACCAAGAACTCGTCACATCAACACCCAGACGACAGCCTGCATGGGAGTCGAGTTTGAGTCCATGAAGCAGCAGCTCCTCCTGCTGGTGGAACAGGCAAAACACATCCCAGAGTTCTGTAGCCTTCTGTTAAAAGACTGGGTATGAGGGGACCTGAAAGAAATATGTTCTACTAGCAGATCACTTTGTTTTTACATTTATGGCTTTGGTTATAGCTGCATGTGTTGTCTGTGTGCATATAGCTGTGTTAAAAACCCACTTAGCAGAACATCTCATCCAGGGGGCAGCAAAATGCTCTTTACCTTATTGCAACCTTATCTTTCCAAGCAAGTCATGTATAACCTTTTTCTTGTTTTTTGTTTGTTTGTTTGTTTGTTTGTTTTTTTTTTTAAATTTCAGTGTTATGTGCCAAGTTTGCATGTATCCTCAGTAACCCTTATGCTAAAATGTAAATGTCTATAGATATCTTGGACGTGTGGATTTCTTAGAGCTGGACATCACAGACAAAGAGTCTGCATGCCTGAGAGCCATTGTCTTATTTTCCATGGGTCAGTCTGGAAGAGGCTGACTGTCATTCATTGTACCAGACAAAGAATAACTTTTTTTTTTTGAAGGTCTCTCTTGGATCTGTTTATTTTCGGGTTCTTTTGCCTCTGTAATTTACTCTAATGGGGTCTTGCTTCAAGGTATACTGGGGAGATTCTCTGAAACTGTCGGGATGTGGTGAAGTTCCTGGCAGACAGACAGAGGCAGCATTCTGCTGAGCTTTACCTTTTACTCTACCTGAGGCCAACCCAGTGCTTGGCAACAGTTTCTGCGAACCACAGATATGTCGAAGATTTTCATTTCTGTGTTTTTTTAATTTTGAAATTTGTGTGGTTGAGTTCTGGGTTGGATTAGGCTTGAAACCCACTTAGTTAAGGTTGGGAATAGATCATGTTATCACCAAAAATACTTTTTTTAAGGTCCCCTAAGGTTATGACACACACACACACAAATTTAGCATTAGGAAAAGATCATGTTTTGGCTTAGCATGTCTGTTTTTCTCACTAGAAACATGGCTGGAAACAGTTGCACCATCTTGTCAAAATCAACCACAAATATATTTATCTGTTTTCCAAGTCTGGAAGTTCTCCCATTGTATCGTCTCCCGTCGCAAAAACATGAAAACACCTGGTTTTGGTCACCACAAAACAGTGAAAAAGATTCTTGGCAGTCCAAATTTCCTGCTTGAACGTGGCTTCATGCAAAGCAGCCGTCTTACCAAAGAGTCACGCTGCTCTTTTGGCTGATCATGTAGAAAATTAAATAACCTTATTGTTCTGTTACTGTGGGGTTTCTTTTTTCATTCTTGTCGATCACTGGATTCTCAGAACACACAAAATATTAATTATGATCTGTCAGCCTGAGAAAGGGCATTGGAACTGAAGCAGTGATTTGTTAAAAAGTGTTGCTGTCCGTCACAACCACATCAGCTAAATAAATCCTACAAAAAGGAGCATGCTGTATTGATTTTACGATACAAAGACTGGTACCTCTGCATTGTCCATAGTATTATCCAAATAGCAAAATATTTATTAATTTCCTTAAATTAAAGAACTAAATTATTATTAAATTCATTTTTGCATTTAAACAACATCTGACAGTCATCAGGAATAACAAATACATTTCTTAACCTCTGAAACTGTAAATATCTGATATCTACCTTATGCTGTCATCTGAAATCATAATACAGCACAATTTATGCTCCTATTTTATATCCCTTTTTAAAAAATAACATTCTTGTCTTACTCCATGCATAAAGTCCTTCCTTCACTCATAAGTACATTTATAGCACTTTCTTAACAGTGACTCTCCTCTTTAGTATACATCCTCTTATCTTTGTCTTGGAGAGTGTCCAGGTACGTCTGGTGGTTCAACATCTACATTTACAGGCCCAGCTGCTGCTGAAAGAAGCAACCTGTCAGCAGCAGGGAAGGTTTAGGGAGCTCCTGCCGATCCTGCTCCCCTGCAGAGTGATGCCTGGCAAATAGTAGAGACTCTCTACTTAGCACTGCTGCTGGGTGAAGCCAGACTGGACTGCCTGCCAGAAGAGATGCTGCTGCTGGGGCAGGAAGGGTGGGAGACAATGTTAACTTACAAGAAATTTGACTTATAAAAAAAATACACTATTTGTACAGTATATTGCTCTCTCTAAACTCTATTTAGTGACCATGAGGTTACAATCAAGACATATTTGTTGTCTGCCACAAGTTTTTTCTTTTCTTTCAGACTTAAAAGCAGCAAAATGAACAAATACAAAATAATAAATAAATAAACAAATATAATAGTCTCACTGGCAAACTTCACCTACGTCATCTCTCTCGTTTCAACATGTGAGTGCACACAAACAATCTATGATTTTCTATCAGTTTCACAAAAACACTCACTTCAGTATTAAAGGGCAGCTCTGCCGACTTTCAACCTTACCTCTATCTATCCAAATTAGAGATATAATGTGAAACCCAACAATTTTTTTTTTTTTTTTGCAATGTTCTCTGTGTCTCAGGGATGCAGCTTTAAAATCTCTCATCTTCCTGGAACCAGTGATGTCACTGGTTCCAGAAGGAACTACAAACAGTTTGCCCCTCGCCTTTCCTCTCACACTCCAGTTGAGCTGGAGCCATTTTGTTTTGAGTGGAATTTTGGGATCTGGTGGACAAAAAAACCCTCATTATTGAAAACTATGCAATATCAAATAAAATAAATGTTCTGATGGAATGGATAACAACCTTGGAGACCCAGTAAGTACTGTTTTTTTGTGATGCAATGCATCCTGGTACGTGTGGGCACTGGAAGAACGACTGTGTGAGCAGGACAATTCAGAAAACTCAGCTTTCTCTGTCAGTATAGCACAAACTGAGGAATTTATTGCTACAGTTGACTACAATTACCATCAACTTTGATAGGACATCCATATGGAAAGTGGAGGATTTTCCCTTTAAGTTGGTTTCACCAGGCATTTGTTTCTAGGAGATTGAACTTCCATGTGCTAAATGCCTTTGCTGATGTCTGTCTGTCTCACACAGCTCTTTCCAGCGGCTTGCCTGCTGCCCCCACAGACTGGCACTGAGGTGCACAGACATGGCGATGCTGCCAGTATGCCCACAGCATACCAGAGGCACCTGTCCACACCAAGAAACACCTCAAGAAGCAACAACAAGCAGAGAATGCAGAGAGCTTCAGACAGAACACAAATGTCAGTCATTTTTATTGATAATGTCTTTATACATTTTGTTGTTCATGTAAGGAAGGAAATGTATTTTAAATGCAAACAAACAAATTACAATAAATTACATCAAGCACATCACAAAGACACGGTGATAAATCCAGAGGCAGGGAATTTGTCTGAACCTATGCTGTTGTGTGTGCAAATTCTTCATATTAGAACCCGGAGACAGAATATCTGCTGAAAAACAATTGCGCAACCTGCAAATGCTGGCCACAGATCTGCTTGATTCTCTCTACTGAAGGGTTAAGCTGTGTCATGATATTATTGGATTATGCTTGTGTGGAAAGCCACTGAGGTAAAAGTGCAGAGACAGTGACGTCATCAGTTTATCAAATCTGACTCTGTCCAAGTTTTGAAGTCCAATGATAAAGCCAAGAGAAATACGGTAATGAACGTTGACACTGTGCGTCACATGAAAAAAGTGAGTCGTCAAAGGTGTAGATTACTGAAAATCATCTTTCTTAACAAAGTGAGAGTGGGAGAATATTGTGGTCACTTAAGTTTTTCAAAACAGTATTGTGCAGACACACTCACACAGCTCATAGTTACGTCTACAAAGGAAAATATTTCCCAGACAGCAGTTGAGCAGTTGATTCAAAACCTTACACAATGAGGCTCCGAAACATTTATTGACGATTTGCTCTTTGAGAGTGAAATCACAAACCAAAGGTCACATGACCTGTAGAAAAACTCTATTATTTCAAAATAAAACTTACACATTTAGGAATGTGAGGGCAACCTGGTAGCTTACCTACATTTAAAAAAAGCAAAAGCTACATGAAGAAAGCATTTAAAGGAAAGCTAATGACATGCAAATATGTTCAGTGCACCAAACACAAGGCTGGCCTCAAGGTTTTGTATCAATTACAGAGATGATGTAAGGGTGCTGAAATCGTCAGCAGAGGGCGCCCAACACCCAGAGACACATCTGTTGGTCCCAGTTTGGTCCCTGTAAGGCCAGCTCTTTTTTGTAAATAAAAACTGTCACAATGTTCTTGGGGTCAAAGATTTACCATGAAAATACAGGTGAATTATTTGGTTAATCTTAGAAGAGATTATGATATTTCAAGGGTCACTTTTTAGCGAGCTTCCTTTCACCTGATCAGGAACAGCAGAGGCAAATTAGCTAGTAGCTTAATCTGGTATAAAGCATCTTTCCTCTTTTGTGATTAATGTAATTTATATGGTTCTTAATATAAATAAACTAAATATATACAAGACTACAGTGATATGTCATAATTCATAATTAAATATTTTCTATTTCTAGTTAGTCAGTTTTGTTTTCATATCTTAATTAGTGAATTTTTATTTAATAGAGAAAAAAAACCCATCCTTTACTCTCCCCTGAAGCTGATGGCAAACACATCCACAACAGCGAGCATAATCTAAACAACATACTGGTTGTTACTTCCACTGTCCTGAAAATTGAGCATGCATGCTTTTCTGAGAAATACTCATTCATCACAGAAATCAGGTTAGCTAAATAATGACGTGGTCGCTTTCCATTCAAGACGGTATCAGGTCTCTGAACACGGTCACTGGACAATCACTGATGTCGAAAGATGTTATGTAACATTATATAATCCCATAATGCTTAGTGGTTCAATGTAATGAGAGTGGAAAAGTTCACATTTCACTGACATATACAGTATGTGCTTGGCTTGTTCTCTTGCCAGCCGCATACAATGCATTAGCTCATATAGAGCAGTCAGATTCCTCTCAGCTGCTGTTGGAGGCGCTATGGACGAGAGCATGGACAGATCAGAGAGCCATCAGGATACATGTATGAACATGTATGTTGTATATCCCAAAGAAAATATAAAGACTGTATCCATATATTCACTCTTTTCAAACAAAACTGGGATAATATGCCTTTGTATTTGTTTGACTTTCTCTTGTATACTAATATAACTCAAAGACAAGCAGCTCAAGTTGACTGGATACTGTTAATAATCCGTACTGCAGGTATGAGTGTGAGAAAATTAACAGATGACTGAAAGCACCTGCTGGACACGGGGGCAGGCGGCCCCAGTGCCAGTTACTCTGAAGGACCTGTTACTGCCAGTTGTCAGTAAAGAATCAGGAATGAAAGAAGAGATGTCACATTTATTTTCACCTGATCCTTCAGTATTATTTGCTGATACAGAGTCTGATTCGTTTTTTTAACCTACATTTTGTTTCTTAAACTAAATACAGCTGCACTGCACATACTTAAGCTACAATTGTAGTATGTGTAATAGCAGAATATGTACACCAGGGGATTTAAAACATTCTGAAAAGTATCTGTAAAGTGCTTGTGTAAAGGAGTGTCAGTGTGGATTTACTGTGGCATAAATCTTAATGCAGCCTCCTTTTAGACACAGCATGAAGAAAATAGTGAGCTAATCCTAAAGTGCAATTTTTTTACCAAACAGCAGCACTTATGGCTAATCTTCAAGATGTTGCTAGGGCAGGGGACCTTTTAGTGTCCATGTCCAGGGGCTCACGGTCCTAGAGAATGTCTTCCTGAATGCAAATTCAAAAATGAAAACAGATCTGATTTTAACTTGCTTATCACAGCTCTATCTGAGATCTGTGCATTCACCATCTGCAGCAGAGGGAGAATTACAAGGAAAATCTTTTTACTGTTTCATCATCATGTAAATTTGAAAACAAAACCATGACTGGATGTATTTGTATGATGGGCAATTCTTCTGAAAGCAAATATATGCTCCATGATATCTCCCTCTCTCTCTTTTAGAATATTACACAAGTGAAATCTTCAGTGGCACAGGTTAGGTTGGGGATATGTACCGGCACAATTATATTTATCTGACTGTCAAATCACTGGCTTTGGATAAACTGAAAGTTTGGTTTTGAGAAGAGGCCACTGCAAATTAAATATCAAATAAAAGAAAGTGCTGCATCATTTCTACCTAAACATTCCTTAGATCACAAAACAAAACATGCCCACTCACCCAACAATCACTCTCACGTCCACTGAAACAATTAACCAGGCTTTTAAACAGGAACATGAGACAGTTGAAAATGGGCTCCCAGTCATACTCACGTTTCACCGTTTGTCACTCTTAAGAGGTTCAACATTGACACTGCTGTGATGTTGATTTCCTTCTCAGAAGCTTGCTGTGCTGTGAGTCTATTGATCTGTCAGACTCAGCAGAGAGCACATTGATGGGTGTTAAACACTGAACACACACACTCAGCTGTCAGTGTCATGCCTCACATCCTGGGTGGAATGAATCTAGATGCAGGAGTTCTGTCTGAACTGACATTGTTCTTTTACTCAGTGATACGCAAACTCTTCATTTTAAGACCCAGAGACAGCCAAACATCTTCTTGGATCTCTGCTCGAGAACAAACATTGTGCAATCTCCAAATGTTGGCCACTGACTTTTTGATTCTCTTTATTAAAGGGCATGAAGAGTTTAGCTACGCCGCACTATTATTGGATTATGCTTGTGGAAAGGAACTGAGGCAAAAGTGGGGAGACAATGACATCAGCAGTTAGAGGCTGTGAAAATCAAATTAGCATCTGTGCAAGTTTTAAAAATGTTACATTTGGGCCAAGAGAACTTTTGAGCATGTGGTGCACAGCATGACCGTGTATACCACATAAAACAAGTGAAGGGTAAACAGTGTAGATTACTTGAAAACCACCTTTATAAACAAACTGAGAATGAAATAAAGAAATATTGTGGTCATTTCAATTTTCCAAACAGACACACTCCCAAAGCTCACAATAACAACGGAAAATATTTCAGAAGAGAGAAGATGAGTGCACCTCTTGCTGTGTTTCGTAGATTCCAAACTTGACACACTGAGGCTCCGAACTTTCTAGGTCATGGTGATTTTCCGCCTTTGAGAATATTACACAATAAAAATCTCATGACTCAAAGACAAAGGTGTTTGTTGAAATGAGGGCAGCCTGGTAGCTCACCTGGCGGACAGGCAGTGACCCAGGTTTTATTCCAGCCCAGGAACTTTTGCTGCATGTCATCCCAAATCTCTTTTCTCTGCCTGTCCTGTCTTTTTCCAGCTGCCACCATCATAACAAAGCAGAAATTCGCCAAAACCGGGGACATAACTGAATGGCCTAGTTTTAATAGTTTTGATAAAGTATAGTCATATGTGTCATGATTTAATAAAATGATTTCATTTTTAATATTCAGGCAAATATCAACACATGCCAGAACCATTTGAAGTACAAATATTCAAGAGCAATGGCTTGATAACTATCATGGCATAATGTGAAAGGTCCAGTGTGAAGAATCGGGTTGGATCTAATTTTAGAGTTTAGCAGCAAAGGAATAAAATATTCATAATGTTTTCATTAGTGTATAATCACCTTAAAATAAGAATCATTGTGTTTTCATTACCCTAGAACATACATGGGCAAAATACGGCCCGGGGGCCGGAAAAGGCCCGTGGACCATCTCTTTGCGGCCCGCAACGTCCTCACAGGATTGAAAAAAATCAATAAAATGCTCTTTGCCTTACTAAATCATTCACTTTTAGCAATTCAGCGCTCATGTATCCAATTTCCAAGTTCTGTTAAACACAGTATCACAAAGCCCACACTGACAGCGTCATAGACAAGGTGTTGTGACGACAGAAACGAGGTTAGGATGCCTCAAAAATGTTTAAAAAAATTGTACTATGTGTGGCCCTCCACTTGTTTTTTTAAGTCAGTGTGGCCCTGTGGAAGAAAATGTTGCCCACCCCTGCTCTAGAGGGCAGCAGAAACAAGTTGCGAACACAGTATTGACATCATCACCTTTAGAAACGAGATGGTGAACTTCGCCAACATTTGCTTATTTACACATCCAGCAGTTACACGGCAAAACTGTCTCCCAAATGGAGGTGTGTTTCTAGAATATGATGAATAAAAAAGACAAATATTCCCTCTCGTATATCTCTGTTATGGTCTTTGTATCTGACTCCATAGCTGCTGGAAGCTTGTGGGCTAACTGTTATTACAACTACACCAAACTTCTGAAATCATATTATCCGCAAAGTTGTCACCCACCCACTGTGGAGTGTGACGAAACAGCCTGAATCGAGGTATTCTAAGAATGTGGAACCACAATGGGGCCTCTTTGACTTGACAGGTATTCAAATGAGCGCTGGCCTCAGCCTGTCAATAAGTGACTTTAAAAGCCACTCGGTCAAACTCTGAGAACGTAGTCTCAAAAGCAGCGCGGAGTGAACAAATCCTTTCATTTCAGTCCAGGAGGGGAAAACAGTGTGCAGTGTGCCAGGGGGCTGCTATGGGAACGTGCCAGCGACTGCGGGCTGCTCTGACAGGTGCGAGAGCACGGTCAGGGGCGCACTCACACTAATGGATGCCTGCTGGTGCACTGCATGCTGGGAGGAGATGCCAGGCCAAGACCAGGAGAAAAATGAGATACATACTTTACATTCAGTTCCCCCTTTTTTTCAACACATAAATAGTCTTCTCTTTTACTTTTAAAACTTTCGTACCGAAGAATTCAAATGATTGTGAATTCCTTATGTCCAAATGTTCTGGCAGCACAATATATAAAACAGAAAAGGATGACAGCTCCAGCAACTTTATATTATTAACAGGAAATGTTTTGCTTGGAGTACTCTGACATTTTCTCTTTTTCCTCTCTTCAACAAAGAAGACAAATAGGATCATACAAAGGGAGAGGAGGATGACACTGCATGCAGACGTACTTAAAACACAGAAATTTTCTATTTTGCTACATCCCTAATACATGCATTTTTAGTCATGCATCTCTCACCACTTAACCACCAGGATGCTCCAACTACCTCAGGCACATAATGTGAAGCATAAAGTCTGCAGAAAACGAATCATGTAATTAAATATATTGTTTGCTGTCGTTAGCGAAACATTTGTACATTTAAAAACATTTAAAAATACACAGTTTTAAACCTGCGGAAGACACTGTGGAAAAACGCCACAGGCAGACAAAGGGGAAGTGGATGCTGACAAGTTTGGAATAATTTGACATTTCTGCCCTCTGGTGGTCAAAGTTGGGTTTTACATTATAAAATCGGCCTGATAGGAGTATGCTTTATTATATACTTATGATATTAGTACTACCTGTGCTTTTCTCTCCATGACAAGAAAAACATCTGCAGTACATGTAACATCAGCATGCAGCTAGGAACTGTTTTTTTGGTAATTCTACACAGTGAATAAGATTTCTTTTTTGTTTGTTATCATTCCTCTCCTGGCTTGTTTTTCTTACCTGATTTCCACTGTCCTGCC
>JAQFJA010000001.1:15634040-15647082 GCA_029874485.1 Naso brachycentron
ATTCTCTACATTAACAAATACAAATCAGAACTCACTTGTTCCTTTGACCGCTCATTTCAGAGTAACCGTGGTTCCATGGAGTGGAGACACTCAGTGAGTCTCCGGCTGTCGTGGTGGACTTCTGGTCTAATTTCAAGGTGGTGATGTGACTAAAAAAGGAGAAATTATAGCTGAAGGAATTATAAATGAATATACATATACATGCTTCTTTTCCTGCCACCTCTTGTCATCCTGTATTATTTTCTAAATACATAATCTAAAATCAAGGTGTTATAATTTATGTCCAACGAATGTCAGTGAGTTACCTGTAACTACTCTAAACTGCTCTGGGCTTTGTGACTCACCTGAAGAGGTTGAGGGTTTTGTGTTCCAGCATCAGGCTGCTGTTTCCTGTCAAGTCAAGCTCTTGCAGAGTTGCAGGCAGCGAGTCAGGCAGCTGGATCTCAGTCAGCTCATTACAGCTAAGATCGACAAGCTACGAATGTGCGAAACACACATGAGCGAACATGGGCTAAACATAATCACTGTAATATAATCCTACTGCTCAGGAAAATAAAAACAAAAGGCTGACCTTGATCTCAGGCAGATTGAGGATCTCTGGGAAGACAGTAATGTGGTTGGAGTGCGCAACGAGGGTGTGCAGTCTCTTACAGCTGGACACAGTGGAGGGGATCGTTTTTAGCTTGTTGCCACTCAGATTCAGTTCCTCCAGCTGTTCCAGCTTACTCAGCTTACTAAAACATACAGGGAGAATATTTTAATTATAAATTTTATTAGGTAATCATACATATGACACAAATAATATCTGAGGTAACAGTTCAGGATGAAGTTTTTGAGCAAAACTTTAACTGACTGACATGAAAGCCAAAGTACCACACCTGGCAGGGAAAGAGAGCAGCTGGTTGTAGGCGATGTGAAGGACCCGCAGGTTCTGGTGTCCAACCAACAGAGCACCACAGTTCTCAGTCAGGTTGTTCCCCGTCAGGTAGAGCTCCTGCAGCGTGCTGAGGCTCTCCTCTGATTGGCTGCTGGGAGGAATATTCTCCAGGGCATTGGCTGACACATTTAAGTATTTCAGGCTAAGACAAGGGCAGACAAATAAAAACAAGAAATTGATTAGTTTGGAAAAAATGTGTAAACAGATATCTGCCCTGTTCATTATGTCACAGTCAAGCTTCAGTCTCATTTGAAGTGGGTTTGGAATCAAGGTCTGCACTTTCATGGAAGAGTTCCCTTAACAGAGGCATCATTTTAAAGGAGGATATTTACTTATAAAACACTGAACAGAGTTGATTGGACTACTCCTGCAGTCTCAGAAAAATCTATACATATTTTTGCCAGAAGTATAAAATACACATAAATTGTTTTAAAATATATATTATTACATATTGGAAGGCCCTCCCCCTCCCCATGACTTTGAACCACTCAATGCAGATTGTATATAAACAGAAAATATTTGGGGTCCGAAATTAAATTAAATGCGAGCAAATGGAAGTTATAGCTCTAATAGTGCGTATCTGGTAGATTCAAAGAGAGAAAATGACAGCTCAACATACATTACAAAATGATAGATGTGGGATTGTCACATCAAAAGTCCACATTCATTCCAGTGTTCCCCTTCCTCTTTTTTTTTGATTCTATGCATTTTTCTGTCTTTTCTACAACTGTAAACTGTTTGATTATTCTGCCTTTGAGCTTTAATTTGTTGCTTCATCACTCAGAGGAGGGAACAGGGGTTAATTTACATATTTACCTGAGTGCTTTAAAACTACAACTTCAAATTTGCATACCAGAAAGCATAAAGTATTTGTATTTAATATTACATTTAGGAAAGTAGTCTGTAGTAGCTTAATAAATATTACATATTTCTGACAAGAGCTATAGCTTCTGTATTGCCAGTATTATAACAATATAATGTGCATGTATGTAAGTAAAAGCCACCTTTATGTTCAAAACAGAGGACAGTAATGTGAGTTTACAGATAAAGGTGGATGACTGAGGTGTGGGTTTACTGTTGAGACTTTATGGGGCTTAAAAACAAGGAAAATCCACACCTCAGCAGACAAACAGCCAAACTGCTGCCACTCAGAAAAGGGGATGAATGATAAAAATCTGAAAAATGAGCTCTGAAACACACGGTTATGATAAGGCATTTTATTCTGGCGCCAGTGACAGACATTTCAGCAAAAAGTCTTCCTCAGAGTCAAAATGGTGGTTTGGTTTTGACTCTAGGGAAGATGATGATGATCAAATCGTCAGTCACTTGCCACAGAAGAAAATGCCTTATCATAACCCTGTGCTCCAGAGCTCATTCTTTTGACTTTTTGGGGCTTGTTATGGGTTTGTCTAATTTCAGTTCTTATTCTCAACACACTGAAGAGGACATATCCAAGCGTAGACCGTTAATTTATCCCTGCAAAGTGGAGCATTGATTTACATAAAGTTAAACCTGGATAGAAAGGACTGACGGTAATTTAAGCCCCAGTGGTTCTTATGTAATTGGTGTTGTTAAGTCATTGTCTGTGCAATTCACATCCTGAACAGTAATAGAATCTGTCCCTTTGACCCATGAGGGAATCTTTTCACACTGTTATTTTAAAACTGAGTCAGAAAATTTTAAGTAAAAGACTGTTTGCTGCTCACTGGCCTTGTGGGTTTTGGAGTTGAGTGGCAACACAAATATGTATATGTGAAAATTGTTAGCTATCAGCCTTCTCTCTATAGGCATGCATTGCTTTCCATCAGTCCAGAGTGCAACTGCTTTCCCAAAACCCATCATGCACGACGCAGTCACTGCAGTTACATCTCAGCATTAGAGAGAGTAAAGTACATTAGAGCATTTGAACTGCTAATGGGTGTTAAGTGATTTACCACACAGGAAATATTAGGGCAAATGAAGCTCCAGCTGCAATCTGGAATCCTCCACTGATCCTGACCACTATTTGGACATACAATCTTCCTCAAAACAATGAGCTACAAACATGCTTCAAAGCAGTGAAATCAGCTGCTAAAGGACTTAAGTGTTGGCTTTTGTAGTCTTCAGGACAGAAAGGAAAAGGTAACAGAAAAAGGGGGTTGAGACACTCACTTTAAGGCCTTGTAGAACAGACTCTCAGGGAGCTCGGCTAGCTTGTTGTGCTGGAGGTCTAGGGCTTCCAGAGGGATGTGGTCAAGTAGGTCAGGCACTTTCTGCAAACGATTGTTTCCCGCCAGCAGCTTTCTCAAACTCAAGCTGTTGAGCAATCTGTCGGAGGCCAGAAGAGACATCAGAGAGCCAGATTAGGACAAGAAAAAAAAGAACAGACCAAAAAAAAAAAAAAAAAAGTCAAAGAAAAAAGGAGCATTGCCTCCCCATGCAGACTTCACTACTTGTGGGGTTGGGACCAGAAATGGCAACCCATGGCTACCTGAACAGACCAACACAGCAGCACTTATTCTTTCCTGACTCTATCATACAAGTCATGAGAGGGTACAGTGGATAGAGGAATATTACCTCATTTGCAAAAGCTTTTCTGATGTCTCATTTAAATGCAAATGCCTGTGATGATTTTTGAGAGCTGGCGGTGGATGATGGTAAGACTGAGCCAAGCACTATAGGATGGTCATATTTTACAGCTGCAATAGGAAGACAGACACTTTCTTACATAAAGAGGCTGATACCGGCTGTTATTTGTGCCTTCTTCTTTTCATGGCTCCACCACCATAACAAATTCTTGAGATGGACATTATGAACTAGCAATAGAGTGAATCATTCTGGACAGGATAGTCTGTGTTTATTACAAATTATGCAACAAAACAGTCACAGAAGAAGGTCAGCAACCTGGAAGGAAGCTCAGACAGGAGATTGTGTGTGAGGTCCAGCGTCTCAAGTTTTCTGCAGTCACACACCCAGTCCGGAAGGTACTCCAAAAGGTTCCTGTCTCAACACACACACACACACACACACACACATATGCATTCAACATGAGCAGTGGTGGTATCTGTCTTGTATAGATGAGTGCACAGTTTTGAATTTTTAGTAAAAAGGAGGTCAATTTAACATTCTCTAGGCTTGTTTAAACGATCTCGATCTGCATTTTAGTTAACAATAACCAGTTCCACAGTCAATATTCAAGGTTTTTCTAAAGGTCGCTCTGTCAGTCAGTCCACAAAAATTTCCCACTAATGCATGGAGGTCAAGTGTGTGTTAGTGAAGGTGTGTTTGTGTTCATGCCAACTGGCTAAAATGGGTGTGGCAATGGGAGTGGCCTATTGCAAAAAGGTGCATAACTTCAAAAAGGCTTCACAGACTTGCACAAGATTTAGGTGAATCTTTGGTCATGAGCCAAAGACAGCTGATTAACTGTTCGGGCCAACTGGCAAAAAGGGGCGTGGCAGTGGGAGTGGCCTATAACAAAAAAGCACATAACTTCTAACAGATTCATGAAACATGGCCACGCTTTGTAGAAACACACACACACACACTTTCACTGGTCATGGCTTGCCCCGCCCCTACACTTTAGCCCTGCCCCCTTTCATAACTCACCAACAGTTTGTCATACACTGCAGACTCTTGTGGGAGGGATCATTGCAGACAGTAATTTTTATTTCTTCACTTTCTTTCTTTCCAAATAAAAAGTTAAGGGAGGACTTATCATTCTGATAAATATAGCATTTTGCATCCCAACAATACACTTTAATATGCTCAACACAATTAAACTACTTTTTACATTTGTAATTTGCCATGGTTTACTGAAGTTTCTGTCACTGGCAGGTTATTTCCTGATATTTCCTGATATATCCAACGTTTACAGTGCATAGTGAGAGAGAAATTCTGCAGCTTAAAATACAGACAAGTATCCAAGCTGCAGTCAAACTGGCATTACAAAGCAGTTTTTTAGGGGCCTCTTGTATTTGTTTAAAATCTACACTTTATACATGGTAGCTAGTTCATGTTGCAGATATGGAGCACAGAAACAGAGGAAATTATTTCTACATATCATTTTAATCCAGAGACCTCAGCCTGATTGGTTTTATGGCTTACAATGCACAGACAATTTAAGTATTTTAACTACTAGATAAACCTTAAGATAAAGTTACTATTTTTAGACTGCATAGCTGTTCAAAAATAAGCAGGCAGAGGCAAGAATCGCTTCTTCCTAGCCAGAACTCACTGTGATAGGTCCATGTGTGTCAGCTGGTTAGGGACCGGATAGATGTTGACTGTTGTAAGACCTGTGTGCACATAAAAGCAACAATCAGCAGCTGAACATCTGGACTGTTTATGCATGTGTTTATGGGATGAAGCATCACTGAGGAGAATGGCCTGGACATACAGACAGCCAGCCAGGCAATGATAGCAGCTACTTGACGCTTTGTTTGACTCACGGTTGCTGCTGGCGTGAAGCATCCGCAGTGTGAAACCGCCGAGCGTGAGCGTCCCCAGCTGGTTGCGCTGGCAGTACAGAGTCTCCAGGCTACAGACGGAGCTCAGGTCCAGTGACTCCAAACAATTGTCCCGTAAGTCCAGCTGGGTCACCTGGCTCACCACCTCCAGATTCTCACTTTTCACCCAGTGCAGTCCGTTCAGTCTGCATTTCACAGAGAGCACAAGGGATGAAATCACTGGTTATTCCTGCTGGAGCAGAGGAGAAAAAAGCTTGAAGGTGACATCAAATAAAAGCTTGAGAGAGTGAAGAAACTCTGACATGTCAAACTTGCTAAAATTAGGCAATATGAGTAGTAGTATGGGATTTAGGGTTGTTGCAAAATTAGTTGAATAATTTTGAAAAAAAGCATTTTCAGCAGCAGCTATTTTAGTCTATACCACTACTACTATACTATTTTTTGTCTGTACTGTATTCAGCTTTGTACAACAACTTCCAGCTGGACAACAAAATGTAGAGAAATTCTGAGTCTGTGACTCTTAGGTGAGGCACTGTGCTGATATCCAGACTGGCCCTGATTCCTTCCTCCCTGTAAATAAACAACATCTCCTCTTTAACGGGAGCCGCCAGCCCGCTAATCTACCACAGTCACACCTTGTCCCTGTAAAAACAACCTGCCGTTGCCAAACCACAACTTAAAAACCGCTGGTTGAATTATTAGCTGGCTGTGGGTGGAGCGGTGGTTGCTTTGTTGATCCTCAGACTAGAAGGAAACGAGTCCCGCTCACCATTCCCTAATTAGTCACCACAGAGGTGCCACTTGAGCGAGACACTTAGCCCCCAGCTGTTCCTGCGGAGCTGCTAAGAGGCCAGCAAACGTGTAGGACTGCAGGCAGCTTCCAGGTGTGAATGTAGGTGTGACGCAGGGCAGTGCACAAAAAAAGCATTTGTGCTTAGCAAAGCTGGCATCTATAAATAAATGTTTGATAAAAAGATGAGGATTAGAGGAGCACTGAAGAAAGGAGGAATCGCTGAGCTTCAGACAAGTGTTTGTGTGAGGATATTTATCTTTCTGTCAATGCCAGAGGAGGAAATAAAAAAAGACAAATTGTAGACAGATGGCAGTGCAGGAATATTGTCTACCTGTCTTCATATTCATTGAATGATTGACAATGTATTTTACATTGCATACTAAATTTTACATATTGATTTAACAGATAAAGAAGAGCAGGAAGTGACTTAGACTAAAGGAAGTGCATAGGGTGAGAGCCTATTACCGGAGGTCGATGTTTTTCAGGTGGTTCATTCTAGCCAGAGTGCATAACTCCAGGCTCTCCACTCTGTTCCCAGCCATGGCGAGCTTGTCCACTGCACTCAGTCTCTCCAGCACAGCGGGGATGTTTGAGAAGCAGTTGAAGGAGAGCCCCAGGCTGTTGAGCTGTGACAGGCCGCCCAGCTCTTCAGGCAGCGAGATGAGGTGATTTCCATCCAGGGACAGCGTCTGCAGGCTACAAGACGGGGAGGAGGAGACACTGTTTGCTTTGTTTAACTTCAGAGTGTCAAAATATCTGCTTGTGTCCATTTGTAGCTGAATAGCCATTGTTTACTAATTAGCATCCTACATGAAGCAAGTTCACAGGATATAAACTGCCTGATTTAGCCAGAGTGTATCCGACTGTTTCACGAAAATATTTTAAATTTGTGCATTTACTGACTCCAAAACCTTAATAAAGGTTTTATGAGAATAATTACATGTACAGTGGCCTAATAGGGGACTGTTTTTCATGCATATCCTAACATATGAATATGTAGTGTGTGTATGGTTTGTATGTAGGATATATACTCTAAAAATGTGTTACTGTGTCACACCTTTGCAGGTTGCCTATCTGCACAGGAACGGTCTGGAGACTATTACAGGAGAGGTTGAGTTCAGTCAGGGTGAGGATCTCACACACACATTCAGGGAACACACCCAGACGGTTGTGAGACAAGTTCAGGCTTTTGAGCTGAGAAAACCTGAACAAAGACAGAACAGAATGGAGAAAGTTAAAAAAAATTAAAAAACAGAAATTTTCACCTTCATTGTGTTTCTTACAACAGTAACAGTTGTGTTGTATACTTAGTTGTCTCCATCTATTGTCTGGTGTCAATTGCGTCAATGGTGCAATTATCTAGCTCTGTTCCACTTAGTGCAGGGGTCTGCAACCTGTGGCTCTTGAGCCTCATGCGGCTCTTTTGCCCCTCTGCAGTGGCTCTCTGTGGCTCTGACAAAAAATTACACAGAAATGAATTACAGTTATACTTTTTTAACACTATCCTTGTTGTAAGGCTAGAGCAGTGTTTTTCAACTTGCATGTGTCCCTGCTCCAACACACCTGATTCCAATGACTGGCTTGTTATCAGACTTCAGCAGAGCTCGATAACGAGCTGATCACTTGAATCAGGCACGCGTCTAAAACAGGGCAGGGAGCCCCAAGAAACATAACAGAAAAATACTGTCCTAGAGTCATTTTCTATTCTCTGATTGAAAAAATGCATAATCACATGGAATAGCATCTGTCCTCTCAAGTTTTTCAGTGAACTGAATGAACGTGAGCTGATACTGTGTTTCATGATCGGGTCCGAGGGCTGTTTGATTTCTTATCAAAGTAGGCTACGTCTTATGTTTTTGATTTTCACAAACACAAGTAGAACTCAGGTAGGTTTGTTCAAAGTTCATGCACCTACTAACCATACATAGCACCCTGTGAAAAAACTGATCATTTCAGCATATTAAAAATTACGATCAGCTAATTTAGACTTTTAAAATTGTGTATCTTCATTATGAGGCTCAAATATTTTTTGTGGCTCCAGACAGATTTTAATGGCGAGGAAGGGGAGCAAAATGGCTCTTTTGATCGTAAAGGTTGCTGACCCCAGGAAAGTCCCAAGTTACAAATGATGGTCCTGAAACCCCAAATCCCGTCCCTTCTGTCCTGAAATTAGACTGAACCATATTTTGATTATTTATAACCTAATAAAACATTAAATACTGATCACTGTGAAACACTTCTGGGGTTGCCCACAGACTGGCACTGTTCGGCTCTTCATTGCCTACAGTGCAGCAGGGACTGCAGGGGCACAGCCTTTTGAAATATTTAAGTCTGTAGCCTACATGAATTACTGTAGTTTTTCTTTTTTTTGTTAGCAGGGTACAGGGTTTTCGCAAAGTGTCACAAAGGCATGACACAAAGTCACGAGTGCTGAATTAAAACACTTTATTGCATGTTATTAAACCACCTTAACCTCATATTGAAACACTGCTGACATTGAGCCCAGTGTCCCACATGAACATCAAGACAAGAAGCAAAAATGTTTGGGCACGTAGCGAGAGGAGTGGGGAGATAAAAAAAACTTGTGCCACTGCTGCCTCATAAGAACCAAACAAAGCTTCTGAAGTGTGTTTCTGAGTGTTCTGAAAAGAAGTTATGATTTAAGCAACTGATTCTAAAATTGCAAATATAACATAGTTTTCTAATCTGAAAACAAACAAAAAAACAATGCTATGTATTGAAGGCCGCGTCCAACTCTGGTAACTTGACCACGCCCACCTCTTTTCTGAATTTCACCTGTTATAATCTGGTCACCCTGGTTTGAGGAAAAGGTTAAAAAGGTACGAAAAAAACCACAGAGCGTTTGCTTTCCTCTGGGAAACAGAAGATGATTGTTCACCTGCACTATTGTGCAAGAAGGAAAAGCAAAATTCAGTTAACAGACGAGCATCAGCATATTAGCTGACCTGCTACTGCGGTCCACATTTTCAGTGCCATGTTCATATCTGCTGCAGAGGTATCAATGTGCCTCGAGAGGAGACACTGGACAACAAATGTAAACGATAACTAACAGCTAAGGCTGAACACCATTTATTAAAATCTGGAGTGAGCACTGTGGAAATGAGATCCTCTTGATTCATTCCCCACAAGTTCACTCTGGGAGTTTTGTGCTTTGGGCTTGCACCATGTCATTAAGACGGCAGCTGGAAAAAGTCAGTCAGTTGCTCGGTGGGCAGAAAGGACAGTGTTCACATCGACAAAGTATTCAAACGCCCCCACTGGTGCCTTAGTATCACTGATTTAGATCTGCTAGTCACACATTACCATATCTGATGAAAACAGTTTGTGCTCTACTGATGTGTTTGTTCATTCATAAAATGTGTTCAATCCTAAAGTCTCACATATATGATATATGTGCGTGCGTACACATTTGTAACGTATGTCCAAGCGACTGGGCTGCGATGAACGAAAAGTGCCATGTGGCTGCAAAATCCGATCTTCCACATTTGCTCCACCTTCCTGTTGTTCCCTCAGGTCCTGTGAGCAGTCGAGGTTGCTGCCGTGAGTCACAGCACCGCTCAGAGTTCAGACCATTCCTTTTGATTCATGCATGCTCTTCAAAAATCTACAAATGAACCAGAGTAAGCTCAAGAAATCGAAGGGGGCAAGAATCTAAAGTTTCAATCTTCATGTCAGCAAGCAGCAGAGTAGGTATAAAGCAATATTTTTGATAATAATTTAGTACAAAAAAAGCCAAAAAAAAATAAGGCTGGAGGTACACAACAGGTACCAGAGGGGTTGTAGACGATTAACATTCAGTAGGGATGAATCTACCGGTAAATCCAGATTCTACATATTAATAGGAATACCTGCAAGTGCAGAACTGGATATAAGGCTAAACTCATGTCCCATTTCATGCAGAAACAAAACTAATACTGCACTAAAAACCTGCTGGTAGCTAGCTTACGGTTAATGTTCCTGTACACACACAATAAACACAAATGATCTTGTTGTCAAACTAGCTTTTTTTTTATAGTGATGACATCATAAATTATGACCACAGACACTCGAAGCTCCATTCGAAAACCCCAAGAGACATTCGGCACAGCTCTGGCTCAAAGAAAAAAAATCAATGATAAACAATGAAGTGCAGTAAATGAGGTGAGGCCGGAGCACAGGGTCAACTACAGAATACAGCCAAAAAATACAGTAAAGATTCTCTGTTTGCCAAAGGATATTTCAATAAGGGAGGCACTGTGTACCACACAGGCACCAGCCCACTTTCCTACACCTGTCTGTTAGCAAATGTTTGCCTTCAGTTCTTCAGTTAAAGGACGAGTGATTACCTGGGGAGGTTGAGCAGGCCTCCAGGCCCCTGAAGGCTCATGAAGTTGTGTCGCAGGTTGAGGTGAGTGATATCCTGACTGTAAAAGAGATATTCAGGCACCACTTCAAGACTGTAGCAGGACAGGTCCACCAGGCTGACTGTCTGAGACACCACCTGCACACACACACACACACACACACACACACACACACACACACACACACACACACACACACACACACACAGACAACAAGTTAATATAACAAACTAAAGTACTTAAAGCAGTATTATTATGTTGTTTGGTGTGTCAGCATCACATTTTTCCATATCATAGCACGTCACTCCTAGCAAAGCTGAAACTCGACTTCATGCACACGACCTGTCAGCTTCTATTGAGCTGCCTGTTGCTGCAGTGCAGGCACGTTTTCAAATTATATTAAGACAGTAAAACTCCTTTCGTCCTTGCAGCCCTGCAGAGAGCGTTTCATCAACACAGTCGAGCAGCAAAAGCCTGAACATCTCTCACCTTGTTGTGAACTCCAGCCCCAAATCCACCCAACAGCAGGCTCCACTATCTTAAGAGTTTTTACCTTCAGTAAGCAGGGACAGTGGACAGTGGAAGCAACTATACTGGCCTCAGATTATGCAAGCAGGCCAGCTGCCTCTCCAAGACATTACTTCAGACAGACAACGCCTCAGTTTCCAGCTCACTGAAGTTCATCTTGAAGGGAAATGCAGTTGTCATGAAAGTAACGGAGCGACTTGAAATGAGCCTGTTACAGTAAAACCTTAGTGTAGACAAAGAGCCAGTTTATCAGGTACATCTATTCAAAGCTAACGCAGTGGACTCTCAAAATTAACACGTGTGTGCGCGATTGAATCTACATGTGATGTTGTGCTTGTTTTAGCTTCGCTCAGATCTCTCACACTGCTTTGTCTAAAACATTTTCTTGTACAAAACGCCGCTGCAGAGACCCTCCATCATCTCTGAGATGATTGTTTACAGGCCAGCCAGCATCGCAGGATACCTCGCAGTGCTCGTCCAGGCCAGTCTGAGGACAGTCTCCACCATTAACTACGGGGCTGCACACTGTGCAGCAGCCCAGAAAATGGGACGGCTGCTCAGCAGAGCGTGACATCACGTCACTGCTTTTAGAGACGACAAACACAAAACCGCTCATCTGCCAGCCGCTTGAAACAGCAACTCCTCTTTAAAAAGAGTAATTAAGTGATGTGAGAGTGGAGCGACGGACACAAAATGACAGTGAAGAATTAAAGAGGGACAGAAAGAAAAATAGAGCAATTTTGCTGTTTTAGATAATTTGCACAGCAATTAAATATTGTGACTGTGCAACATCGTGACAAAATTTAACAGAGGAAGAAAACACTGATGAGAAACAGCTTAATAAATCTTAAGAGCCATTTTCTATCAGTTACTGTGGCCCTCTCAGTCCTTAATCAATGAGTCATCAAACAATCATTCATACATTAAATCAGAATATTTCCCACAGATCTGAGAAACCAGGAGCCTCTGCTTTTGTGACTCAGCTGACTAGTTCAATCATCATATTTCTCATTCTCACGTTTGGCTGCTGAGGTGTATTCTGGCATACAAGCCCTCACAGATTAACATCATATTAAAAATGTTTACGCCACAGCTCAAAAACAGACAAATAATCTGAATGCTGATACATTTTCCTCAGGAATATCTTGTCCAGTCAGGCAGCTTGATTGACACCTCCAGTCCTTTTAGCAGCTAAAACCTCATGATGCTGCTGACAGAAACATTGAAAAGATGGTGCAGTCGCTCAGCTTCCTCTGTGCAGCTTCTGACTCTTTAAACACTGACGAGGATGTTCACTCTTTTTCTGGTTTGATGGTTAGTGATGAATGAATTACACAAGAAATAGAATTCACTGCACACACACAATGTTAGCTGATGTGTAACCATAATTTCACGCAGTTTGTACAATGACAACTAATAAACCTTATAAAAAATTTTTTGCATCTCAATAGAACTCAGTGCCAGTGTCAGGACAAGAGTACAGATACTGAAAATGAGAATGCAATTAATTTCTTATAATAGCTGTTCTTATCACATTATTAATGAGAAAAAAAAATATTTACACAGCAGTAGGTGTGTTAGCCTGAGCCCAGACCAGAGACTCCGCCCACACCACTGAGTGGACTTGATTCTCTTGGACTGACATTTTGCTTAAAAACTTTGGTTCTCCCGGCTGAAAAGGCAACTATCCAATGAGCGCCAAGCGGGACTGAGCTGGCTGTCAAGAAATTTCACCCACAAAGCCACATTAGGACCATGAAGCTGTAATGTAGTTGTATGTGGTGTGATGGTGGGGATATGAGTTTTGGAAAAATGCCGAATTTCTATGTGGAATAGTTTCTGCAATATGTCTGTGTGAACTGATGCTCCTTCGTGCAGCTCCTGCTGGGGGGAGACAGCGTCTGTCCCGGTGTGTCGTCGGCAGGGAGAGGCAGGAAGTGCTGTTGTAGGTCCCGCTGTCTACTTACAGTGA
>JAQFJA010000001.1:15953485-15965200 GCA_029874485.1 Naso brachycentron
TTTCCTCTTTTTTCTCCTCCGCTCAGACATTAAAGTGCCAGTGCAATACAGAATGCAAAGTGTAGACTGTAAATAAGAGCTGACACCCTAATTTTAGAATTTGTATAAATGAAATGGTCATAAAATGTTTCTTCTTAAGTTCACCCAAAACTGTTTTGCTTCTTCTAATTACCTACAGATGGTTGTAAGCAGGGGCAGTAGTATAGCCAACATTCAGCCTCTGCCATGAATTTTTCTCCACTTGTCATACTTGACTGCAATCCTCTGCAAGCTGAGGAAACATTTTTCTACTTGGTCCCCCATTCTTGATGTTGTCCAATCACCATCCCACTTCTCTTACTCTGTTGAAAATTTCATTGTACTAAACCTCTTTTCATACCATCTTTTCCTTCTCGACAAATCCTGCCTGTTTCAAACAATATTCCCTCAGCACTGATATGAACCACAATGGCTGCTTCTTATAATGTGAAGACACTTGGGATTGACCTCAGTCAATTCTAGTCATATCTATAAGATCAGGAGACCGTCGTCGTCTCCTGATCTTATAGATATGACTTTTGCATTGTCTGTGGATTCAGGTGACATCCTGAAGAATTCCCTTGATCCCTTAATTTAATATTAAGGCATACATTTGGTCTCATTATCAGATTTCTCTCTTCTCAGTCTCACCAACTTTCTTCAAATTTCTATCAAAATTGTAACATATCACACAGTCTTCTTCAGGAAACCAGACAATTCAGCCATTTTGCCTTCACCAGATCACCATAGATGCTAAGTATACAAAACAACATGCTCATCATCTTTTAAAAAGACATTTTTTTGAGAAACTGCAATGTTTACCAGGTTCCTTGGCAACCTCGTGTTGAGGAAGTCTCCAGGAAGTAACTCCTCCTGGCCAAGAAATAAACCAGCACATAACTCCCTATAACACATTTCTACACTTCTTTTTTTGTGCACATTTAACAAACAAGATACAACAAGTTAATCATTAAGGTTTAGAGGTGTTGGTATCAGTATTTGGTTACATGTAGACCGAGTCAGGCCAGCTGTTTCAAGTCTTTGTGCTAAGCTAACTGTCTGCTGGCGACAGACATAAGAGTAGTATCAATCTTTTTCTCTAAGTCTTGGCAAGAAAGAGAATAAACACATTTTCCAAAATTTTGAACAATGAGTAAAAAAGGATGAATCTTATTTCAAAGGAGTGTGGTCTCTCTCTTTCATCTCTTATTATCTGCCCTCCTCAATCAGCTGCTTTTAGCTACATTTGCTCAGTTTGACTCTTCTGTCTCTCTGTGTTAAAAGTTACTGCAAGGAAATGTTTTCACTTAACCTGCTGTATGGTAAACTGATCATTACTCTCTCCCCTCCTTTGGATCTTCTAAGTGACAGTTCTGTCCCATTTTCTCAGACTGAAAACTTTCCCTTGCACTTTTTCCCAACTCCCCCATTCTCAAAGTTTTCCCACTTCTTCTCCGCGTCGGATTCAATCTTATAAGCATCCACTTTCTTCTTACTCTCCTGACAGCTGCAGTACTGTAAATTCAAAAATAAACAACCTGACAATTTTCAGCTGTGTTTGCTAAATATTAGAGGGATTATGTTGTTTGAACCAGAGGTTTTCAAAAATAGCCATGATGATAATAAATTTTTAAACCAGCTTTTCCTGAACGCAGCTGGAAAACTGCTGTGTTGGACACTATTGTGCACTATTGTCTAACAGCAAACTACATGAGTCACACGCACAGGAGTGATCAATGTTTTGTGTATTTCCCAGGATAAACTGCTTCAACGCTATGAGCACACAGTGTCCATTTGGAGGATATAAAATGTCTGGGAACGGACGTGAATTGTGAGTATGACTTGGTTGTTTGCCTGCTGAATATTTCTAACACTGACTATGTGCTTTAAAAACCTACTTTCCCAAATTGCTTAACATCACATAAATTTTTCTCTAAGAGGATATTGCAATATTACTGTGTCAGGAACTTCCAGCAGTGTATACGCTATATTTCAAAGCTGCTGTCAGCGTGAAAGTTTAAACAAAATGAGCAGCTTTGTAACAATTTCCTGTTGTCTGTTTTCAGGGGAGAAAACGGCTTGAAGGAGTACTCAGAAGTGAAGACCATCACGATGAGGATGGTCGCCAAGAACTCTTAAAGCAGACACGCTTTTTTGGGAGGAGGTTAGCGTCTTCCTCATCACTGACACCGCCTCTTGTTGGTCCGTCCACAGTGGGAAAACACATTAACCATCCAAACTAGTTATCGCCATGATAACTATAGGCTGTGACCACTCACTGCCCTCCCAGTTCCTCCATCACCTCTGCATTTCTCGCAACAGACAGTCAAGACCTGTCCAGCTATCTCCACCCACCTTGAGTTTGAGGACTGTCTCTAGAGTAACTGATGACCTCTGAACTACCCCTATAGAGTATACCTCCTCAACTAACTACACTAAAGCACTCACAGAGACGATGGGGGAGGCTGTTTTGACTGCAAACCCCGATAACAAACCCTCTCACAGCCGCTACACCCTGATCCTCACCCCCCAGATGCTGGATGCTCAGAGACTCAGACGCCGCACTTGCAATCAACCCTTTACTAGCAACTTGTGTTGTGTTGGGAGGCAGTTCTTCTTTGTACTGTGCGGTATGATCGTCAAAAAACCTCATGTGTCATTGTCTTGGTAGATTTTATGCAAGCATGTCAGCTCATTCAAGACCACTGACGATGTCAGCCTCAGATATGAATGGATGGAATGTTAATTCAGAATTAAAATTGATTTCTAATTGTTTTTGTTTATATTTTAGCTTGTATGACTTAACACTGTATGTCAACCTTTGACTGATGTTAACGTGAAGATTTTAACCTCTTAAAAGCATTTTACTCTCACCCGCTAAAAGAAGAGTAGATGTATTTTAAACATTATGTAACTGAATTTCATTGATGTCCATCTATGTTCATGTTTATACAATCATATGCTATAAAATGACAAAAATTACAAGTTTTTTTTTTTCAGTAAAAACTTTCTTACTGAAAAAATTCTTTTTCCTGAGTGTTCATTACGTTAGTAGGACTGAGTGTCAGCAGTCAGTTGGGAGAGAACAACTTTAACTACTTGTGTTTGGAAGTACTGGTATTAATGCATCTCATTTGGGAAAAACTTTTTCAAAAAAATTAACAGATGTATTTGCCTAAGTTGTACTGAAACACATATTTAAATTGAAAAGTGGTTTAAATTGTCAGGCAGTGCTCCTCTTGGGCACTAATCCAATGTCCAAGGCTGTCGGCTCCACCTACTGGGCAGGTAGGCTCACGACCCCATGGTGACGTGCTTCTTTCCAGATGACATTTTGCAGGTTGCAGAAGGAAAAGCAAAGGTGTAAGAAATAATAAAATAAATGTCAGCTGAATTTCACTCAGCTGCTCCAGTGTCAGGGTCAAGGTATTGTAAATGGTAGTATTAGCACCTGTGTTTTTCCTTCTGTGAAAAATTGCTATACAAACAGAGAGGAGAAAACTGCTACAAAAATATTAAGGAAAGTATTGAAGTATACCATAACAAACAAATAACAAATCTAAAGGTAAACATACAGAAGAGAAGAGAAGACAAAATGGGCAGTTTCTTCCTGTGTTTCGGTAGGTTCTTCAGTGTCTATGGGCTGTCATTTACTCCAGATAGCAGAGAGGTCATCAACATGGCTGACAAGAAAGCTTCAGATAGCTGACAAGTCATGGAGGGTCAAAACCAACAGAGGGGTGGAGGGTGTGATGAGCAAATTCCAAGGCCAGGAAGAAGCTTAATAACAACTTCCAACATTCACATACAAGACATAAAAAGCCCTGTTGTCTAAAGTTTGTTCGAGTCACAGTCAACAAATACAGCAAAACTAAACAGTGACAGATAAAAATGCAGTGACCAAAAAAGATAACATGAACAAGGGTTTTTCTTTTACCTTGTGAGCATGTCAACATGGAGTTTTTTTAATGGTACAAGACATTAACAAAAGACAGAACCAGAGTTAATGTTAGAGTTAACACAAGTACACAAGTTAAAATGTATGCTGTGCAGACTAATGTTGACAGGCCTGAATTAAACATTTCATTTATATATATATTTTTAATTAAACTGTGATATTGAAGTGCTTTTCACTTTTCTGTCTCTAAAGTGTATTTACAATAAGGTTCTTAGTTTAAAAAAAAAAATCTAACATTTCTTTGTCCTTTCAAATATTTCAAACAGAGTTTTGGTGAGACAAAAATATTCAATCCTTTTATAGTTTCTCCTAAAGACATTTAATAAACCCCTAAAAGCCAATCTCAGTTCATCAATATATACATTTTAGAGGTTTTTTCATGACAGAATCCCTCAGCCTTTCACATAACTCTACACCTTTACCTTCACGTGGCACACCTTCATCTACTAGTCCCTGCCTCTATCTCCACCTACCCCTCCTCCATACACCTGCAGCTTCAACTTTGCTCATCAGACACGCCTCATCACCTCATCAGCTTTGCTGTCTGACAGTGGCCCAATTCACGGAAACAACCTGAAATTTTGCAGATATCATCCAATCGAATGTGCGAATGCAAATGTCCGACGCCTTTCGCCATTTGACGAACTTTACGTTGCCAGTTCCAGTCCTGAGTCAGCCCTGCTAAGTAAGAGCGAGTGGCTGTGTTGATGGTCTTGCACTGCTTCTTTCTTTCTCCCGTGGGATCTACTGCAAGTACAACTGGGTGTGCAGCTGTTTCGTACCCTTTTCTGCGTGCCTGTGGATTATGCTTCAGAAGTTATAACTACAGAGGCAAGTGTTAGAGACAGAGACAGTAACATAATTTTAAAGTCAGATTATCTCTTCCCTTCAGTACGTCAAGAAACATCACGCATAACATCAGCACTGATTTCCTCCTCACCATGAATGTTAGCTCACACTTTGATTTGTTGCTGAACAAGCAGCGCACACAGTTACAGAGATTCAGTGCCATCTTTGATATTTTTAAAGAGAGAGGTGAGATTAGTCCGTTGAAGGGGGTTAAAACTACAGATATATGAGCATGGTCGGTGTTCAGATGAACAGATGTGAACACACTTCATTGGAGCCTTTCTTTGGCAACCAGCTTTTTAATTATTAGGGTACATTTTCCCACAATTCCCTTCCCAGTCGGTATTTGCAGCCTTTCCAAAGAGAAGATGAAAAAGTGGTCTCCTAACTGCAGCACTCTGTTAACACAACAGGGAATGTCTGTGCAGACTATGGAAACACTCTAAAGGTACAAGTACAACAATGAACCTTTATGAGCCTTTTAGCATCTGCTGAAATAAGGCTGCACTTGTTCTTACCTCAACAGTATTACCATGAATGTTTTATGCACGTTGGATTCCACAGTAAAGTTAGGTTACACATATAGTTTAATTCAAATACACTGAATATCTGTTTTAGTTACTGTTTAACTTTCCACCTCCTTAAACTTCTTAAATGACTGTAAGCTGATGAAACAGTTTCTTTACAGTCCAAAGGTCACGATTTGATGAAAGTAAAACTGAAGAATAGATTTTGACAACATACTTGTGAGACTTCCCAGATTCCTGATTTTGTATTGCATAGGGGAAAAACCTTGTCTAGAGCAATCACTTTGAGAAAAATTGATCCTGTCAGGTTCATATCTCTGTAGTGAGAACCGTCCTGAAAGCCTTATTTTTTTAGTGTGTGCAAGCATAACCCTGCAGTTAAGGACATCAGCTTGGAAACAGACCACACACTGACAGGGACATTCACCCTTTGTCCAGATGGACCCTTATCCTTCACAAGCCATGTTTACAGCTTCAGTTCATATCGAGCAAAGATAGCGCTCCTTTTGTTATCATCTGTACATTCATATTATTTTCTCACATAAGTTAACTGAGCAAACACAGATGTCTCTCTGTGTCTGATCATGTGTAATGTTGTCTGCTTCTCTTCATTTGTCACTCAAAAAACATTTGCTGTTTTTTTTTTCTTTTTGTCTTAGAGACCTTTTACAGACATGTAATGCATTGTAGCATTGTGTGTGTGTGTGTGTGTGTGTGTGTGTGTGTTCGTGCTAGCAAGAGGGGTCTGATTCTTCTCAGTGAAATGTTGTGCAAGCGTCCCTTTACATGCCTCTCATTCCAGTGTAGCATGAGTCAGGACTCATTGAGTGAGCAGAGACTCCTCCACGCAGTGATGCTGAAACGACCTGATGTCTGCCTGAGAGTGAAGAAGACTGTTTAAAATTACACAAATTACCCAATCTGAAGTCTAGAAGAAGAGGTTTCTCCTTGTGCACTATTAGAGCATTTAGAAGCTAACGTAATGTAAAAAAGAAGCAAAACGGGTACAATAAAAAAAAATTATCATACTCAGTAAAACTTTTTAAAGTCCTACTAAAAAGAAGTTGCGTCATTATATCTGATCTGTAAATCTCTTGTCCTGTGCTTTTGTGAAAAAAAAGACAACAAAAGCAAGTGTTTACATATAAATTTGGTTTCACAATTACACCCCCAACTTATGCATTAGCAAGACAACTTACAATTCCTGTATCCATCTACAGATGAAGACTGTCTTTGGCAGCGAAATGTTGCATAAAGCAGCAAGGTCCGCATTCTATCAAAGGCAAAACAGATGGCCATACTGAGCCAGACAGCAGCCTGCTACACATCACAAGAGCAACCAGACTCAACAGGACTGTGAACGATGTACCACATTAGCTCTAATGGTAAATTCTCATCCGTATCTGACATCAGAATGTGTCTTTTCTTGTTGAAAGAGCCACCAAACATTCACAGAGGAAAAGTGCACCTTTACAGTAATTTTTACACTTTAATTTCCATTTTATCAACAAGCCAGTTGTGATGTTGATCAAACACTTTGGTCCAAATCTGTATTTTGTACAATTTCATTGTTTCCAGAGGATGTATCCAGCAGATTTTGATCAAACTGTGGGTGAAAACTGTGGGTGGTGCGTAAATTTTTAACAAAACACTTTTAACTGAGAAGGTTTTCTAAAAGGTGAGCCTTATTTTAAGCTAAGTCATTTTTTATGACAGTAATTGTACTTTGAATATAGATTTTCAACCCACTGCTGACTGCAGCTTTTGTGTTTTCCGGAATTTCATGTTTGTGTTAAAGGGATAGTTTATCCAAAAATAAACATTCAGTCATTATCTACTCACTATCATGCTGATGATAGGTCGGGTGAAGTTTTTTGGCCCTTAAAACACTGCAAGAGTCTCACAGGAGTAAGGCGTTGCAGTAATCTCAAAACAGTTGTAGTGAATGGTGACTGGGATTCAAACAAACAAACAAACAAACAAAAAACATAATAAAACCATAAAATGCCTCCATACTGCTCATCCAAAGTAATCAAAGTGTCCTGAAGTCTCGACGTAAATTGTTTTGAAAAAAATGTCACTAACGCCGTGTTTTTAGCCTCACTGTTCACTGTAGCCTGTAGCCTGTGTTTACGTACAAACCACAAGTCCAGTGCCAGCAGCAGACACCTGACTTGCCAGACTTGCTCAGACATTCTATCCAATTGATCCAACAGATAGGAAAGCTCTCCCTGGTCCCTCTTAGAGCTGCTGTAGGCTACAAGCTTAAGACAGTGTGTGTGCACGTGAATGTGAATCCCTTCTTAGTATCTACAGGCCACAGTGAACAGTGAGGCTAAAAACATGGCCTCAGACATTTTTCAAAACAACTTGGCATGTCGAGGCTTCAGGACATTTAGATTATTTGTACGAACAGTATGGAGGCACTTTCTGGTTTATATGTATTTTTTCATGTTTGAATTCTAGTCACTATTCATTACAATTGTTTGGAACATGATTGCAACACCTTTTTCCTGTGAAACTCCAGCAGTGTTTTGTGGACTAAAAAACTCTAACCAACCTTTCATCGGCTTGGAGGCGAGTTAATAATGACTCAATTTCATTTTTAAGGTGAACCATTCCTTTAATGGACAGCAGAGGGACACAGTAACAAAGGGAAGCTGTTACACACACAAAAAATTTAGTATTGACAGGGCTCAAACTAGCTACAGCTGACCTGAGAATGCTTTTTTTTTGCACAGAATGAAAACGGTGGGTTTTGTTTCAAATGTCTAACATCAGATTCACAGTAGGGAATGGATCTCTTTACAGGAAACATGCAGAGGAGGAATGACTACAACCACCAATAATTCTCTGAACATACATGTGAGTATGTAATATGAGAAAGAATAAGATACACTGTACCCTAAAGAAATTTAAAACCTATGTAATGTCAATTGCGAGTAACTATTAAAGTGAGAATACAGCTTTAAATGTCCACATAAGAAACAGTTATGTTCCTGAGGGATCTTGAGTGGGACCAAACTTTTTTTTCCCCTTTAAATGGTTGTAAGTGTTTTGGAATGAAACCCTTCAAAAATAATTGTGGCAGGCAGGGTCAGGGTCAAGTATTGGTTGGGAAATGAGAGCCGGCCTCCAACAAGAAGCACATGATAATAATCAAGTTGCATACTGTATATAGTCGTGTTTTGCTAGGAGGCAGATTCAAACCTGTTTAACCTGAAGAGGATGAGAATCTGGTTTCATGTAATGGTCCATTCACTGTGCTTCCTGAATAGACAACATCAAGGTTCCCCTTTGTCTGTGGCCCTGCATGTAACACACCAAAGGTCAAAATAAAAGGATCGTTGTTGTACATAAAAGATACATACAGTAACAACCTTTAGAAAATAAAAGGATAGTGATGCCCTGTCATGTGTACATCTATGTGATGAATAGGTCACTAACACCTTCAGTTTAATTTATCACATAAAACATATTTTGCATTAAGAAGTGATATCCTTAAAGAATGGTCAAGCCGTTATGGGTTAGATAATGTATTGGATGATTTAAGGGGTGTCTTGGAATTACTTCAAGGTTAAGTGGTAATCCCATATCCATCAACACTTGAATCCCAATACAAATGACCTGGACTATGTATTTATTGGATGGAGCACTTATGGAGCTTGATAAGTATCATTCACCAACCATTACCCTATGCTTAGAAAGATGATCTATGGGAGCCATTTGCATGCTAATCTCTCTCTCTGCTCAATAGCCTCAAAGGTTCAATTTTGCAGCACAGTTTCTTAGATTCAACCACTGAGATATAACTTCCTTAAGAACAGAATTACTGAAGTGATCTATTGGTTTTACATGGTGTGCCAAATTCATTCTGGGACTAATGAAATGACTCATTTGTAGCTTAAGGACTTAAATGAGATGGTGACATTGCGGCTTTGAATGTCATCATAAAATTTGTGCTTGACATGTCGATGGCCACGCTTGAGTAGTGATCTGTTCTATACAATGAGGGCAGAGAGGAAGAAGATGACGCCTATCAGACTGACCCAAAGGGAGCTTATAATACTTCCCTGCTCAAGGCGGAGACACCTAAATTGTGTTGGCTTAGCTTGCTTGGAAATTTAGAAAATCTTCCAACTGGTAAATGTAACAGTGGACATCATATTTTACATCATCAGGAACTATTTATGCAAGTTGGGAGGGGTGTCAATTTGTTCACAAAGAACATTCAAAAATAGCCACAAGCCTGCATTCCGAGTGATGTCAGTGTAATGATCATAACGCTTACACTAATGATGTCAAAATAGTTTCCATCTGTCTATACGATCAAGTATGAGTCAAAGATCATGATGTAAGCTACTGATCCTTTCTCTCTGTCTCTCTCTCTCTATGCTTTAGACTACGGCCCACAGTTACAGATTTTGTAGTACCGACAGGGACAAGGGAAGAAGTTCAGTGGGTGACCAAGTTAACACATTTGCTTATACGACTGAGCCAGAAATAGAGTACACTGTAAATACTTTCCAAATTACCAAGTACTCTAGTTAACAGTGCTCCAGATTAAGGCCACAAAAAGCTAAATCAAACAGAGAAAACGTAAGAAAGAAAGAAAGAAAGAAAGAAAAAGAAAGAAAATGACAAGTGTGCAGTTCATTAGGTTATCATACTGTTATACATAAGCTTGGCAGAAAGTACAGAGTTGGTTGTTGGTTGATTGAACTTAAAAAGATCTCTGCCCATTGATTAATACTGTAGTGGGGGCTTTCATTTTTGTCTTATAAAGGACAAAACTTCAGATTTTGATCATTTCATGTAGCAGAAAGGAGACCCAACATTAAAACACATGTGCAGAGAGGCTTAGTATATATGTCACAAAAAAGAGCCAAACTTATGTGGTAGAAGTGCTGTCTAAAAAGATTTTGACCATCAGATGGTTGTTACGTTGAATCTCAGAGCTACATCACAGTGTGACTACATCACCAACATTTTAAAAACACAAAACTATTTTAGAGTTATAGCTATGAAAATACACACTTCTTGCAATAGTTAGCCTGATGGTTTTACGTTCCCAAGAATCAAATAGTATATTAATAAATACTCCATATATTCAAACTTTGTACAATCTAATTTGAAAATAAAAAGTGAATTTAATGATACTATGATGAATTTTACTGCAATATCAGATCTGACATCTCATTTTACAAATAGTCTGTTACCTTGTAACAATACCAATGTACCTGACAATTATAAAATACACAGTGATAAAAAAATATATATCAATAGTTTTAAATTATGACTTATTTTTTCCCCCTAAAGTCTTGTAACTGTGAGCAGAAGACCATGTCTAAAATTTTCAAAGGATACACTCTATCATTCCTTTTAGGCATCTTACTCTGCAGTCCTAAACAAAGACTGTCTGAATATCCAGTAGTTTCCTTAAACCAATGAGATTGGTTACTTGAATACTTTCTCTTCTAAAAACATTGTAACACGCGCAGCAAAGTCACAAAAACTTTAGGAAAAACTGTTTACAGCCATTTTTAAACAGCTCAGAAAAAGCTGCATCTATTTCCAGTGAAAGGAAATGAATTCTTTCTCTAGACCTTAAGAATAACTCTGCAAACCAAAGTATACAAACACCGCACTCCTAAATCTCTAAATGTTAACAACAAATTAGTCTTGTTTACATGTCTGAATGTAACGCAACAGGCAGCATGTCAGAGCTTGTCTCCAGCGAAGCTTTTACTGTACAAGTACACAGAACTATTTGTTTCTAATCATGATACAGCATTACTGTAGTGTATCAGAGAGCTAGAAATGGTTTTACAAATAGAATAACAGGAACCACTTGGGAGCTCAACTGATGCTGGTCTGCAAGGCACCATTTGGTCCATGTCACTGTTTCTGTAAGGACGAAGGGAGGACATCCTGCCAGTGCTTTTTAAGTAATGTTATTACAGTCTGGTTTTAGGTTTTGGTTAGTTTTTAATTTTGGTTTGGCATCTGTTCCTCTTGTTGTGGTTTGCAGGACACATTCATGACAATAAAAAAGAAACATAATTACAGCTGCAAATAATCTGCTAAATGATGTTGTTCTTGCTGTATAATCTTTCTGGTGTAGCAGTGCACTCACTGCTCAATAAACAAAAAGGAAATACTGAATTCTGAGAGATGTTGTGCCACAACAGTCGTAGTGCTAAATACAACTTATTGTGTCAGTATAGTAAATTTGTTGTTTTTTACACCCTTTTCATTTCGCAGATATAGGACTGCAAGCTCTGAGCCATTAACACCAGATAAGGCAAGTCCAATTGGCTGCAAAGCATACAGTACATGCAACAGCATTATCTGCTTACCCCG
>JAQFJA010000001.1:16078545-16089252 GCA_029874485.1 Naso brachycentron
ACGGTATCCATTTCCTAGAATCCTAGCTGTTTTTCTTTTTTTAACAGCGTATTATAATTTTGTGCATGAATTTCAGTGATAAAAACAATGAACTTGAATATTTACACCGAATTTAACACATTAAATTAGATTTTTTCATGTCATAAAAGCCTAAATTAATTTAATTTCTGAACATATGATAAACTTGGATGTAAATTACCCTGTAATGCTTTCAGGTTGGGATGCTGTAGTGTAAACAGGTCAACTGGGGGGGATCTCCCTATGCGAGGCTGTCATAGTCATCATCAGCTGAGTCACAGCAACCCCCCCCCCTCACCCACTGGCAGATAAACGAGGCCTTTTGCTGCCTGGTCTGCGCGTGTGTTGGGGGGAACAGCTGTCCATGGGGCAGGGCAACAGCTAAGGATGAGGGGGGCATACGTAGAGACAGCTGTCGCCACTCCATTACCACACATGACACAACTGCCCACTAAAACAACACACTGGGCTTTCCCTCACTCTCCCCCCTCATTCACTTTCAATTACTCTCTTGCCTCTGTCAGCATGTCTGAATCTTTATTCTTCTTACACACGTTTCTTTTTCCTGTATGTAAAAACTCAGTGTATTACAAGCAGGAACTTGGGTTAAGAGTGGGCTGTTTTCCTGTTTTTGCTCTTTGCATTTGTTGTTCCATATAAATTTGGAGGGAGGCTTGTCTCTCCATCCTCAAAACTCAAGCTGACAAAAAAACAAACTGCCAAGCACTTGTTTGGAAAAAAGGGTTATGTAATGATAAATCTACTCTGAAAATTGTAGGTTATGACAAAGGGTAAATGCCATGAGCAACTATTATAAGCCATAAAAACTTGAAGTTTCTGCAGCAAAGCTACATATGAAAAGCTTTTCAGAAGTGTTATTCAAGACCCACTTCAAACATTTTCATTACAAGACCTTTAAATCCTTAAGCACCCTAAAAAACAAAGCACCAGTCTTTTTCATTTGCAGTCATTCCAGGGCCTTGTCATTAAAACTTCATTTCCATTGCTTAAAAAAAAAGACAACGCTAAATCAAAACTTATTCTCAAAGTATTTGCCAGCTAAATCTAAATTTATGAACGTCAACAAAGACCCTTCTAAAAGGGTGAGAGCCAAAACTGGTCTGTGATGTCACCGGGAGTCTATTCAGAGCAGATCTGTCAGCCAAGAAAATAAAGCTCTGAGGACACCCCACCAGCAAATCAGGTACTTTTTTTATTCTGTTAGGTTAGAATATACTTGGTTTCATGAACTTGTGCTTTTAGCACCACAGATGGAAAGAAGCCAGGAGCTAAATGTGTACAAAGCATTTCTTCTTTCTGCTTGAGATTAATGTCTGTCCCAGAAAAATGTATTTATTAATACCAAAAAACGATGGTTGTTTTTAACCATTTCAAGTTCTTGTCATGGCTGTTGTTTCCATGAGCGTGCAGCCTTACCCTCAGACTAAACTACGCTTTCTTTTAGAATGGATTAATGTAAAAATGGTATTAGGTGCCCAGACAAAGATAAAGCATGGAGAATGAGTCAAGAACGATTAGAGCTTCTTTTATGACTAAAAGGGGTATTAAATTAAGTTTTAGGGAAACTTCACACATCACTCTGCCTAGGCTTTAATTAATCCGACTAATGCACTACATAGTAAAAGTAATCAAATTAATTAAAGTCACATTCATGAAAGCCTCTTAATTAGCTATTCCAGGTCAAGGCCTAATTTTTAACACAATCTGACATGTGTCTGTCACTGCCTTTTAAAGGCGATATAAAGCAGTTCCAGCAAAGTACATGTCCTGCTCTACAGTTATTACTTGCAGGCAGTGTGTAGGAGATGTGTAAAAGATTAAAATCCAACATCAGTGCTGTACCTGGCCTTCCAGACGGGGTGCCGGCAGCAGTCACCACGGTGCCTGCTGAGGCAGCACCTGCTGTGGCTGTCAGAGGTGAAGGGGAACCCACAGGTGTCGACGGGTTGGATGGGAAACTACTGCTAGTGTGGTCAGGTGAGTAAATCTGAGGAGAGGAAGAGAGAAAAGTAAGATTCATCATTAAGGCACCATCAGCAGCGTTAGATAAAAATAAAATATGCTTTGCGGGTCGTTGTGTCTTCATATTTTTTACAGCTGTTTCCAACCACAAGCCCAACATGTATCATCAATTATGGGGATTTTACTGCCAAGGATGTCATAAAAACGCTCAATAAATACACATGAACAGTTAATCATCTCTGCTCAGAGCTCGGCCTCAACAATTTGAACCATTAACATTATTTACTTAGATGTCTTTCTCTGCAACCACTTCATAAAGTCAATTGTGTGTCTCCAAGAGACAAATAATGTTTATTTCAATAGCAACTACAAATGGTATTAACGGATGAGTTTGGTATTTTAGACCTGAGACCCTATTTTAGGCGTGTTTCTCCATAGACCTGGAACATACAGACAATAATTTCAATCATCGGTCTAGTGTTGAGATTTCTACAATTTTCCTGCGAGCCCCGTGCGCTTCAATGGACGTACATTGGGCAATCACAAAAGCGTTGGGAAACAACTATAAAAGTAATTTTACGAAACGGGGGAAGATCGTGCCACACAAGCTGTTAACACTCAGATTGATTAATTCCTTTAACTGTTTAGGATTTACAGGCATTTATATACATGATGTCCCCATTTTGAGAGGCTCAAAAGTAACTGGACAAATTAACATAACTGTAAACTGAAACATCTTCCAGTCTAATATTAGACAGTCAGTCAAATATCAGAGGGTGAGGAGAGATAATAATGCAATAATGCAAATACAATGAGTAGCACTGTTCGCAGCAGGTCAGTTTTATTTTTAAAGACATTTTATCTTCTGTACTTCTATGGCTGGTTTCAATTTTTTCAGTGAACCATGCAATGGCAGATCAAACAAAAAGACAATTCTGGACTCTGATCATCTATAGCTGGCTGTTTGATCTCATGTGTGACTTATTTTTTTCCTTTGCTCTCTTTATATTCATCGATTTATGTTATGGTTTTGGCTGCAGTTTTTGTGCCAGTCTGATCTCTGATCTCGAGAAAACAGATGTTCAGTTTTCTTAATTGTATGTTTAAATTTGCCGATTCAGAACACAAATCTCACCCATTAACTGCAAAAATACACTATAAATAGACTAATTTATGTGTTGCGTAGTGTTACATGGCAGTGTATCACTCTTATTGCAACAGAAAAAAAAGATAAACAAATCTAAAAACAGTCAATGATTACATAAGCAGGTACAAGTGTAACAGGTTGGATTTAAGTCTTACTCTGAAGATGACCTGTTGTTAAGATTATGGTGTCATACCAGATTAAATTAAAACACAACAAGACTAAGACGTGAGAACCATCTGTTTTTGAAGTAAAATGACTCACCTTAATAGGACTTTTGTTTTTCACTTGCAAAAACACACTTGTTTCTTTACTCTAGGACAACAAGTGCGTGCCTTGGTTTTCTCCATGATGCTACAAATTCAGTTTGAGTTGCAGTTTTGTATCTACAATAACAAACAATTGACATTAACTCTATTTTGTCCATCCATTCGCTTCTGGGTTACACTGAGGTCACTGAGTTTTCAGATGACATGTCAATCACAAGGGAACGAGGAGATTACCTCCTCAGAACTTCCACAGGGATTTCATTTGTTTAAACAAATGCTGGATTAAAGCACAAACACATCCCTGATTTTTTTTCTCTCTGTAATAAGAGGATATTGTGCCATAATGGAACATGTCTCAGAGAACTCAGGGTATTACTGGTGGATTCGGACTAATTAGCAGAGAAAAAAACAGCAGATCCACAGAGATTTCTCCTCCAAGTTAGATCAAATTGAGCTCGCAGGAAGCCGTTTGACTTCTGAAGGGATGATAGAATGCACTCATTATTAATAATCTCCTTATTCAATCTTGATCTCTGGGCTTTAGTTTTTCAATCAACTTGGAGCATCAGGATAGAGGTTTCACTGAAGTGTGTCACAGAGAGTGGAGGAGGGATCGTCCATTGTCTGTAAAAGGAGGAACGGCTATTTATGCTTTTCTACTCTCAGAGCTCAGTGTTTGTTTCAGCTCAGCATTTTTTCCTTTCAGACACACAAATCAGTCAATCCGAAAGGAGGATTTCTAGTGTGGCCATCACTGTGCTGGAAACCAGCAAGAGTCAAATTTCAAAAAATACTTAGTTTCTCAAAAGCAAGCAGTTTATAACCGTGACTTCTGACCCGACAATATATGACTTTCTATTCTTTTCACTCACTGGCTATTAACGTTGCTTTCAAAGTGAAACATGGCTCATTTTACTGGAATAAATGAAGCTCCGCCTCATCATCAGTTACGCTCCCGCAGGCGGCATGGGGCCAATAAGCACGGCCAATTTAAAAGGGCGGAGAACAAAAGCTCTACAAAGCGCGGCCCGTGGAGTTGAGCCACAGCAGTTATAAACTCCCCCGTGCCCCCTGCTCCAACCACCCACCCCCACCGCAATCCAACCGTGTCCATTTCACTCCAGCTTTGTCATGCTAATAGAATTGAGTCTGCAAATATAAAGGACTTAATTTGTTATTAGCATCCCTTAACTCTGATATTTTGTTTTCACACTGCTGAGAAATATTCGTGCTGGACGTACAGCTTGTGCTATGGTGTGTAAAATCAAAAATAAGCAAATTTCAAATACCAAAATCAACAGACTTTAAGGAGATTTTTATGAAATTATAAGTTTTAGACTTTTAAAATAACCAGTGTGTGTAATAAAAGCAGAATTCTAAACAAATGCCCAGGTTGGTAATTACAAAGACAGATATCCCACATTGTCACATCTGCCCATTCAAGAATGTTTAAGTTCAAGGTTAAATCTCTCACAAGTGAATGGGTCGCTCTTAAATTTCCATTTCCAATAAATTTTACAAATTCCCTGCTAAGGTGAAGCGTTTGTGACTGAAAGCTTGGCGTTCTGTTAATTAAAGATACTTACAAACTTACAAATCCCCCTCTTAGGTAAAACTCCAAGACATAGTGAAGCTCTCTTTCAGTCATACCCGGAAACAAACCTCGTGCCTCATGTGAACCTTTCGCTGTCTTATGCTGTATAGCATCACAGTTACATTGGCATGATGGAGACCGAATCCAACTAAAATCAATACTCGATGCATCAGCTGACACGTGTTCAGCTGTGAGACATTTTTAATCCAATATGAACCTCTGTAAGCTACAGCAAATCAAACACTTTCTGTATTACATTACAGAATGCCACTGATATGCAGGCGTGCTTTTCCAAAGTGAAGTGTAATCCACTGGCTTTAGGAGTATTTTCAATGTAGAATTCCCTTTCTTGAATCTCTTAGTTTAAGCACGCAATTATCCAGGCTTAGACCAAAAAACAACTACAAACACATCCTCTGGGCTCTTTTAATCAGCAGTCAGTATAGCACTTAATTCCCCGCACGATTGCTGAGGTCACCTTCCTCAGGGTCAGAAACAAACCGTTATTCCATTTGGTGGAGACAACAGCAAGAATTTTAAAAGTATGTGTATTTCTATCTCACACCCTGAGAGGAGGTTAGACTTGAGGAGATATGAAGAGACTTTTGGGTAGTTGACAGCAAATGCTTAAGCCAGACTGACTGCGTTGACGAGCATTTGAGTACCCTGGTTAAAATTACATTTTTAGAGTATGCTGGTGATATGTTCCACATGTCAGCACCATATTCTGGTTTCAGAAAACCTAGATATGCTACCCCAGGACTCCAGTAGAAATTAGGATACTGTGGCTTGTTAACTCCTCGTTCAGGTTTCGAGATGGTGACAATCATGACACAGCTGCGCACAGATCATCAGTAACTTGGACAGTGTTAGAATCATATATACGGCGATATAAATAACCAGGTTTCTCATGTTCCATGTGAACACTATATCTGACATAACATCAGAACCAGGATAAGTGCCAGCAGAAATGCACTCATAGATAAATACTGCATAGTCAATCCCAACTCTTGCTTTAAATCCACACCCTTAATTTTCTTTCATCTGGGCTGCATGGTTAAATAAACAGAAGTCCAAGTTAAATGTGGGGCTGTAACTCACCGAGGCTAAAGCTTTGCCCAGTGCATCTCCAGTCTGTGAGCTTCCAGTGGCGTTCCCCCGATGTGCAGCAGCTAAGAAAACACAGAGGGAGCCTTTGGAATAGCAAACTCAGACAAATGAAGACTGGTCACGCTACACAATGCAGCTGTCCAACTGCCTGACTCACTACTTTTTACAGAATGGTTGTTCAGCAATGATTACATCTGGGGGCATTAAATTAGTCATTCTGAGCTGTTAACACGAGAACGTACCCATGACCCCATCGGCTGCGTTGGCAGACGTGGTGTGAGCCGCTGTGACGAATGGTGAAGTGCTGGTGTTGCTCCGGTGGAAGCTGGACATGGGAGGAAGACTGGCATTGATGTCTGGGGAGACTGAGTGTGCGGGGTAATTCTGGAAGATGAAAAACAGAAACACTATTTTCAGTTCCAAATGTGTGTGTGTGTGTGTGAGAGAGAGGGAGAGAGAAAGACAGAGCTGATTTATTCGCTGAATTCTATATTCTCCTTTGACATCTCCCAGGCTGTGATGAAGCAAAGGTTACTGTGGGGGTGGGGGGTGGGGGGCAGAGATAAAGAGAGGGCAGGCAGCATCTGCAGGCTCCCTGTGATGCCCAGCCAGCTGAAGGCAGGCAGGCGGACAAGACCAGATCAAACACTGACACAAAGAGAGTCAGCGGTGCCTTCACTGATAATAACCAGACAACAACTTAAGACGCACACACCCACTCCAACTGCACTGAGAGGGCGGAGGGTTGAAAAAGAATTAAAGTGCTGTATGGGAATAACAATACGCAGATTTCTTACACGAGTGTGGTGCAAAACAGAGTTACTAACAGTCATTTATCACTTATTTATATGCTGATGTATCACCGGCTCGGAGGTGCTGCTTACCAAACGGTCGTGTGAGTGCAGGCTGCTGTAGTTTCCTGACTGTGGCATGTGAGATGAAGATCCAGCGAGCATCCCCCCATAGCCGGGCTGACTGATCCCATTGGACGAGTTCCACGGGTCAGATGAACTGTGGGTACCATCTAAAGAAAATAAAGGAATCATTTCAGCATACTACTGTATACAACATGCACTTTAGCTCTGACAGAGAGCCAGACGACAGATAACCTTTGACGCTAGTAAAACTTGGGGTTATCCACATCCAAGGAGATTTTTTTCTCTCTCTCTTGGGACTGAAACACGATCCCAGTCCTGAACACAGCTGAGATAACGCAAAGCTAAAACCAACCAAGAAGTCTGTTTTTCTTTCTAGATCTGGGGGTCTGTCACACTGAAATAAATACTTCACAATATTTGTAAATAAAACACTTCATCTGTTTGGCAACATCAAAATATCAGCACTTAAAGTAGTTTGGTACAGTATTCCTGCCTTTTGTATGTTATTGTGGGACCTGAAACATATTACAAAATGGGGATTAATCAACAAATTCAAACTATGCACAGCCCTGAAATGTATCTAATCCATTATAAACAGACCTAATCAACTCTAAAACAGTAAAAAATAGAATATGAGAATATACTATACTGGTGACATTAAACTCTATTAGACTGAAGAATGACATGGTTCTCTTCACAGTAAACACAGGAACTTGCTTTCGAGCTTACCAAAGAAAGTGCTTGCAAACATACTGCTGGAGGGTTTAGGAGGAGAGTAAGATGGTGAATCTCTGTTAAAGTCTTCTGAGTTTGGAGATGGTGCGTACACCTGCCAAGAGAACATAAATGTCAATAACAAGATAGTCTATTATATTACTATATTATTATATTACGATATTACTGTGTTGAGTGCAGAGGCATGGCTGTCACACACAGTATTGTAGAGTACACTCAACCTGGAAAAATTGTCAATAAGTAAACACTTTCAACACAAATGCAAAGTACAATCATAGTTAAGAGTTTGGGTACATAAAAGTACCTTATCTCATACATGCAAAAGTAAACACACATTTACTCTGGATATGGCCCTAAAACCATAAACGCACACACACACACACTTTGATGACTAGCAAGCAATCAGGCTCATGAGGGGAGGAGTGGATTATCAGGGGTATTTGCATTTCAGATCAACTCAACCTCTAATGGAAGTATAATGATACCCGCTTACATGCATATACTAAATGCCTGGCAAATGACAGCATTCCCAGAGAGACAGAAATCAAGTAAGTGGTACAAAAACAGCTTGCTCTGCTTCCTTAATATCTGTACCTGGAAGCTGATGGTGGTAGTGAAAGGAGAGGCACAATGGCCATGCTGTTGTACAGCTGTGTGTGTGCCAAACTAGAGCGGTGGGATCAAAGAGACTGGAGGCCAAACACCCGAGATGTGGTCTCTGACTTCATCCACTCCAGATGGAGGGAGAGATGGTGAGGGAGAAAGACAGAGCATGAGGGAGGGAAGAAGGGAGAGATGGCTTGAACAAATTCTCCCTCCCACAGACAGAGCTGGTAGAGCCCACCATTGTAACACTAATCAGAGCCAGACCTGACAGTTAGATTCCACCTGCAAATTTCCAGCCCGTGTACTGAACCCCGAAACATAAATCGCTCTTTTAACGCACTCATATGTTGGCACTGCGACAGCTCACTCCTCAAAGATTAGTTTCTAATGCCTGCAGATATGACGCCGATGGCCACAAAGGTTGTTTGCTTGCTTAAGTTGTTTTATGACGCGGCGCTGATGGGAAATATGCCACACAACCAAAGTATGTAAATTCATCACCCGCTCGCACACACAGCACACCCGTCAATGCAGCGAGGCTCAGGGCTGTTGAGCTTTGCTGAGCGAGCTGGACTCCAGCGCGTTCATGTCTGTGAGTGTAATTAAAGTGCTCTTGGAGGGGTGGGGCTCTCATGGGTCCTCTGGCTTACACATGTGACCAGGGCTGATAGTAGTTCCGTGGAGATCTCAGGTTAGCCTCACACAGGAGCCGGGGCTTTTGTCTTTTGCCTCGGTCAGACGCTCAATGGGCAGCATATGGCAGCGGATAATGCTAATTGTCCTTTTTACCCTGGGCTAACCAGTCAAAGCATTAATAAACCATCCCAAAACACTGGGTGCCTCATTCTGCCAGCCTATGGAAGAGAGGGCCCGCCTGGGTTTCCTCTTACAAGGCCATTAATTAAAAGCCGTCACTCACACGGATCAGCACACCAACACAGACCTACACCAGTTGTTTGGGCATCAGCGGCAATCTTTTATTAAAAAATAAATTCCCATCTGTACTCTGTCTTTCACCAGAGTTCACATATCCTGAACTGAGATTAATTTACATAAAAATCATCCTTAAATTCAGCTGTGACTAACAACACAAAAGTTGCATTTAGTTGGCTTTTATTTATCACTTTTAATGCAAAACGCACCAACAGGGAGAAACAAAGGACATGAAATCAATTTAAAATAATCAGTTGGGACAAACTCAAAGCACACAGTGATTTCTTCTGCTTGACGTTTCGAAATCAAAACAACAAGAAAAGACAGAACATTTGTGTAGCAGCCTAGTGGGGGATCATAGGATTTTCTGTTTTTTATTCAACTTATGATGCTAGAATAATTTCCCCTTACGATACTTTTTTCCTTTACCTTTATTTAGCAATGACCTGAAAGCCACTTTAACTAACTACAAATAACAGTAAGGCAAACAGTGAGGTAATAATTCTATCTCCTCAGTGTAAAGCTATGAAGATTTATGATCTAATGATAGTGGAAACAATTAGAGCTGTTCGCTGGAATAATACCTTGCCCCAGATGAAAGACTCTATTTGAGTTATTGGCTCAGTTCTGTACCTCGGCTGTGCCTTTCAACAGCACTCAAGTGAGAAGTGAACACATCCTGCACACCTTCCCTCACATCTCTAAGCCTGCTGTATCTGCCTTTGAACTTAATGCCACACTCATCAAAATTTCAAATGTTAAAACACGAGCTGTCAACTAAGACTGAGGATGTAACATAATAACAGAGAAGGAAGGGGAAAAACACGAGGAAAAACCGTGTAAGAGGCCAAGAAGCACAAAGAAAAAGAGTTTGAATGCACTCGTAACACCATGTCTTGTTTTTGTGCTGTGCTGTATGTCATTATTTGGAATCGTACCATTTCTCGGGGGCGTTTTGTTTCAGAGTTTAAATCTTAAACACTTACAGGGCTTAGGGTACATGACAGATACAATGCCTTCTCAAACTACTGCGCAGCTCAGCCTGCTTGGAGGCACGCTGTTCAGCATTTGTGCCTGATACCTGCCAGTGCTTTCTGGAAAAATCAAGGCCTCACTGTTTTCATGCATAAAACTGTGAAATTAAAAATGACAGTCTCACTAAGACCAACTTTTACTGGCGTGATGTTTTGATGGATAAAGTTAAAGTTGACATCAGGAATGTTTTAAGCAAGATGCAAGTTGCCAGTGCTGTGAGCTTGACAGGAACATTTTACGCTTGAGAGTTAGAAATATAAAAACATTGTCTTGATGAAAATATTGAAATTTTAAAAAGCACTCACATGGAACTGTGATACAAGGTAAATGCTCTCACACAAAATCAAGTGGATATTAAGCCATACACAAATACAACAGCAATATACCTGTAGAGAGACACAG
>JAQFJA010000001.1:16151677-16170745 GCA_029874485.1 Naso brachycentron
TCTTTCCTGTCGTTCCAGTGATTTTGTATAATATGAAAGCTTCATTAAAAGAGATTTTTTTGTTCTGTCTTCCAGCTGGTCAGCAGCAACTTTTTCAGCAAGTCACTCCAGCCACAGTAATACCTGGTGCAGTCCACAGGCCTCAGGTGCAACAAATCAGCAACAACATTGTGACATTGTCCAACGTCCAGAGCCCAGCTCTGTATGCAACGCCGTCTAATCAGATGCAGCTGAACCGCTCCAGCTCCCAGTCTAATCAGACATATGCTGTGCCTGTGACTGCCAATAGCAATAATAGAGGTAATTTTCTCAATGTAATGTTTGTGCCTTACTTATCAAACTTGTAGAGCGATCAATTGACAGTGACTGTGTTCACATGGACTTGAGTATCTTATTTATGATGTTTTTTTTTTTTTTTAAGTATTCCGTTTTCTGTGTTTGTGCATATAAACCTCGTATCCCGATTTTCAGAAACCAGGGTAAGCCCTTATCCGGGTTTTAAGAAACACGATTTTGCTACCTGAAGTACTCTGAAAGAAAACGGGGATGTGCCATGTACACGCCTTATCCTTGTTTCTGCTAGATGCTAACTACCTGTGCAGTGCTCGTGCCGCCTCAGCCAAGCAACTGACCAGAAAAACAAACAAGGTGGTGGCAGCAACCAGAGCATCTTCCTCTGGAAGCGATGAAGAAACTGAGTTTTGTCTTTAAGTAATGAAAAAATGAAATATGCTAAGTATATAGGCCACAGTGGTCTCATTTTTCTCAGATTTCAAAATTGCCATGGTTTGTTTTGTAATCAATAAACGCCACTGGCACCTGCACAAATAGGATGCAGTAATCAGAAACCAGGATACTAGTATTAATCATGCACAAAGGGATATGAATAACCAGGTTTCTCTGTGTGCATGTAAACACTATATCCTGAAAACGATTAAAACCAGGATATGGCTCGTAACTGGGATACTCAAGTCCATGTAAATGCTGTCAGTAACTAATATCTTAATATATTTTCTTTATTCAGATCAAGTTGTGGCCAAACGAGTATTGCCCCTACAGCAAACAGATAGTGTAGCAAAAAAAGCCAAGCTTGAGTTAGGTGAGTTTTATTGATATTGGTTTGTAATCTCCTCATTATTCTAAACAAATCCTAAACCTAATTTAGTTCAGCTTGAGTTTTAACAGCTTGTTAATTGTAACCTCTCACTATTTTTCCGTTGGGCCGACACAAGTAGTAGTCCCAGTGGAAAACGGGATCTTAAAGAAGAAATGCCCACACTGTCAAAAAGACTTCAATACACAAGAGTCACTAAGATCTCATATGGTGGTGAGTAAAAATCTTGTGGAATATATGAAAATGAACATAACATGGATTAGATAAAAATATTGTTTGATCACCAAATGCTATGTTGTGTCACATTATCAGAACATATTGCCATTTTCCCCTATATTTAGTTTATTGTATCTCATACAAGCATTTAGACATCACTTCTTTTGAGTAAAAATCTCTAAATATGTTTAAATTTTTGCTTTAAAGAATGAGACATCGATATGAAGTTGATTTATTCATGTAAATCTTTTTTTTTTTCAGTGCTGTAAGGTAAATACAGAAAGCAAAGCTCACTCAAGCCCAGACACGGGTGCAAACAAGCGCATCATGCTGGTCTCAGAATTCTACTACGGCCGGTTTGAGGGAGAGGCGAAGAAAGAGATGCAGAAGACCAACTCGACTTTCAAGTGCCAGAGCTGTTTAAAAGTTCTCAAGAACAACATCAGGTATGACAGTTTGTCTGCTTGCCCTCAGTAAAATAACTGAGTAATAACCATATATATTTTTTCTTGCTAAGTATACTGTCAGAAGTGCAGCTCTCAATGTTCTGACCCAAGCTTCTACTGTTCTCGACTGTCTGCCAAATGTCCTTGATGCCAATCTGCAATGCTTCTGGCATCCCAGTATGCGTCTGCAGATTCAAGGGCTTACAGCAGAACTGCAACTATTAGTCAAATAGTTGATCAACGAAAAATGAATCTCATAATCTACTGCTGAAAAAAAAAGCCCACATTCTCTGGTTCTTGCTTCTATAATGTGATGGTTTATTGCTTTTCTGTGTTTTGAATATCTTTTGGTGTTGGACGAAACAAGACAATTTTAATAGTCTTCTTGGAGTAACTGTGGGATAAGCTTTCTAAACAAATAATTGAGAAAATGCTGAAGTATTCATGAATGGTCACATGATCTGTGCATTCAGGCGTGAGAGTGGGAATGGAGATGATTTCCGAAACACAGCTGACCTGCTCATTGGGACGGAGATTGTTTTAGTTTTAAAATGCCTTTTAGTATGGATGTTGCCATCTCGCCTTGATTGTCTAATTTTCCAGCCATTGTAATTACATAATGTTAAGGCCCTTTCACACCGGGGACGTATTTTTCGTGCGTATAATTCGCACATCAATATTTTTTTTCGAATCCCGGTTTTCATCATGAGTCCTTTCACACCGCCTGCGAATGTGTCGCGGTGAAAATGCGACATTTTTTTCACACTGTGGTCGATTTTTCTGAGCTTTCACCCGGCGAATAAACGCATCAACCAAACGTGTAGCATGAAAAGGAGGTATATGTCACAACCCTCACGTCACATCACCATGACAACGATGTAAATAACGTGTCTCTCACCAAAGACGAGTGCTCTCGCCACCTTCTCACTCTTTTTATATGCTCACCACCAGCGTCTTGTTTGACAAGGGACACAAACTTTACAAAGACAACGAAATGAAGGACAGTGATCGGATATTGATCAGACAGTGAGCTGTTGCTGCTGCTGCTGCTGTTGTTGTTGCTGTGGAGGTGAAGAATCACCCATCGCAAAGCAAAACTTTGGTTTATAATTGGTGCTTCTGTCGCACATTTGCGTCGCCGCCAGTGTGAATGGTTTTGATGCGAAATATTCGCCGCCAAATATTTCGCAAATTCGTGTTGTTTATTTGTCACGTCCCCAGTGTAAAGGGGCCTTTACTGTTACAGTTGCATAAGAATTCTGCACATAGCTACTTGAAATGAAACCTGATCATAACACGCCAAGGACAGTACTAACACTTTCGTGTTTTATGGACTCAAGTGGTAATTGAAATATGGCGTGTGTAACCAGCTGTTGTCCTGCTGTTTGGAGGCTGATCTTTTCAGTTCACTGTTTAAATGAATTAGTTTATTACAGTTTGTAGTCGGGTTGAAAAAATTGATAGGCTTGTTTAAAATTGCTTGTGTAAAATCGCAGTTAATTGAACCAGTGATGTGAATTTTGTCTTAAATCAAACGTTGCCAGGAAATTGTTTTGTCGAAAACGGTCCATTTGCAATAATTACTGTACTTTTAAAGGCAGACTTGATCCTCAAGGACTTGCTGAAGGCATCAGTCCAGTGTCAACTCAAAAAAACCAAGACCATCACTGTACTTTTCTTCTAGATGGATAGCAGTGTCAGTCTGTTTCCCCTCGTGGGCCTAAAGATGAAAAATGATCGCTAGTTTAGGGGCTGTAAGAACTGCTCCTTTGATTAAATAACTTTGCTTCAGAACATTGCAGAAAAAGCTTCTGTAAGCTGCTTTTAATGAGGAAACACATTTGTACTGGAAGCACTCTCTCACAGCCGAGGTCGTAGTTCATCCACATGAAATTTTCTATTAGGGGAGCTGAGGCAGCAGAATGTGCAGCTGAAAAATGGGTAGTGCCTCGTCAGGGCAGTAGTGGCAGGTAACTGTGAAGGTGCTGGTTGCAGCCGTGGAGCACTAGCTCATTAGGCACAACAAAAATCTTTGTAATCGCTGATATTATAGGAGCCATTATACATGCTTAGAAAGTAAGATGCATGGAGAGTACTTCATTTATCTTTAAAACCTTGGGGACATGGAGCATAACCAGAGCATGTAAGCAGACTGTGAATATGAGAAATTCCTTCCCCACTACAAAACATTGATCTTGTTGTAATCTGGTTATTTTGTCTCATAAAAATTTAAATATTCTTTAAATCATTTAAAATCTTATGCTTCTGTAGATTAAGAGCCCACAGTTAAGGGTTTTTGTTAAGTGTGTGGGGTTTTTTTGTTTTTTTTTGGTTTATTACTTTGTTCTCTAACTTCAGTTAATCTTGACAAACACTATTGTGATTATTGGGTATATAATGGGATATTCATGGCTGGCAAACACAACAGACAAGTGTTGCGGTCAACTTTTGCTCTCAGTGCAGCAGCATCTCTTTTGAATTTTTTTTTTTTTTTCTTGGACACACTGGCAGAGTGAGGAGTAGCATGGTGTCGTCAAGCCGCGGAGATGGTCTGGTTCTTCCCAGAGTTCAGAGTCCCAACCACCCCGAAGCCATACTGGTGGAGTACTACAGAGTGGGGGACGTGATTTGCCCCGAATGCAGCCTTGTAGTAGGTGACCGTGTAATCAATGTAGGCTCAGAATGGAGAACGTTTTCCAATGAGAAAGCCCTCAAAGATCCATCCAGAGTGGGAGATGCACAGAATCCACTGCTCACTGGAGGCGACCTAACCACCATGATCAGCAAGGGAACAGGTGCAGCTAGTTTTGATGAATTCGGTAACTCCAAGTACCAGAACTTGCGGACCGTGAGCAGCTTTGAGCGGACCATGCTGAACGCCTTTAAAGAAATCAGCACCATGGCAGATCAAATCAACTTGCCAAAGAACGTCATAGACAGAACAAACAACTTACTCAAGCAGGTTCAAAAACAGAAGAGCCTGAAGGGTCGAGTCAACGATGCCATTGCTTCAGCCTGTCTCTACATCGCCTGCAGACAGGAAGGTGTACCAAGAACATTCAAAGAGATCTGTGCCATCTCTCGGATCTCCAAGAAGGAGATCAGCAGGTGCTTTAGGCTTATTTTGAAGGCGCTGGAAACCAGCGTGGACCTCATTACCACCGGAGACTTCATGTCCCGCTTCTGCTCAAACCTGGGCTTGCCCAAACAGGTGCAGATGGCAGCTACCTTCATCGCCAGGAAAGCTGTGGAGCTTGACCTGGTGCCTGGCAGGAGCCCCATCTCGGTGGCTGCAGCAGCCATCTACATGGCCTCCCAGGCCTCTGCCGAGAAGAAGACTCAGAGAGAAATCGGGGACATCATCGGCGTTGCAGATGTTACGATCAGACAGTCATACCGACTCATCTACCCGCGGGCAGCAGAACTCTTCCCTCCAGACTTTAAATTTGACATGCCTGTTGACAAGCTGCCACAACTGTGAAGACAACACTCTCTACGCTCTGATATTTTTCTTCTGTACTTACAGGAGTGCTCTTTTTTAAAAAAATAAAAAAATTTAAATTGTGTTGAATTTCAGAGATTTCTCTTGGCTCTCCTAAGACTCAAAGCCATTTTTCAAGGCTCTCAAAGGAATAAAACGGACACATTCCAGTGCTCAAATATTACAGCTATGCAAACTGTACTTACAGGATTTTATTTGTGTGTGTATACTGTATGATATATGTTCGAGTGTGAAAATGTAATTGATTTTGCTATTTTAGGCTGGTTTCATACTGTACACCTGAAACTTTATTTTTTGTTTTTTTTTTAGAAAATAAGTTTATACTTTGTTAGTTGTTTGAATTGTTTTAAGTCATTTAAAAAATAAAAGATTTTCATTAATTAACTGATCTGCTGCTTCACATTCCTGGAGTATGTTACAAAGTACCTTATAACTGGTTTCTCCACTGTCTATTAACCAGTTTAAGGCCTTGGTTAGATACCTGTGTGTATCCTCTTGTGTCTGTTTTGATTGTTTTGTAGTTTTTGTAATTGTGCACTCCGCCCCATTGAAAATGAGGGTCTCCCTCAGTGGGCTCGGAGTTTTAAATAAAGGTTTGAAATGAAAATGAAATGGAATCAATTGCTACATTTCATACAACTTTTGTCAGAAATAATGAAGAAATTCAAATACTTGTGATAAAAGTATGTAATGGAGGGAGGGGAGGATATCTTATATTTTGACAAACTTTATTCCAAACATCTCTGCACTGGACAGTTAACACTTGACTTATTAGTTTTTAAATAACGGACTGCCCTCTGCTGTACCAACTACATAATTAGATAGACTGATAGACAGTCTTTATGGTCATTGTACAGACGCCTATACAACAAAATTGCAGTGCTCCATCTGAAGGTGCATTAAGGTGCAAATAAAAAAACAAGGACAAGAACTTTCAAAAACTAGAATGAATCAAGTCATTATGTATGTTACACCATGTGTAGCCATAATGTTAAAAGTGTTCATTTAATGTCCTCATGGCCCATGGGAAGAAGCTGTTTCTTAGTCTGTGTGTTCTGCTTTTAATACTCTTGAACCTCCTCCAAAAGAGGGCAACAGGATGAAAAGGGGGTGGTCAGGGTGGAAGCGATCACTGATCATTCTCTTTGCTCTTGAGAGGTACCGAGAGCTTGCGATCTCATCCAGAGAGGGTAAAGGACAGGCAATAGTCTTTTCAGCTGACCTTATAACCCTCTGCAGTCTCTTTTTGTCAGCTGCTGTGCAGCCTGCATAACACAGTGATGGCATATCACACTCTCCACTGTGGAGCAAGAAAAGGTCACCAGCAGCCTCTCCTCCAGTTTGTACCTCCTGAAGTGGAGGCGCTGCAGGGCCTTCTTTGCCACATATGTTGTTTTGCTGACCACAAAACATCCTCAGAGATGTGAGTTCCCAGGAATTTAAAGGCGGAGACCCTCTCCACGCAGTCACCATTTATGTGGAGAGGGGTGGGTTTGGCTTTGTGTCTCCTGAAGTCCATGGTCACTTCCTTAGTTTTTTTGGTTTTGAGAGTCTGGTTGTTCCTGGCACACCCCTCTGTCAGCCACTGCATCTCATCCGATTCATTCATTCAGGCACAGGTGGCAGGGGGGAAGTCCAGGGCAGCCAGCTTGCCCACAAGGATGTCAGGGATAATGGTACTAAAGGCTGAGCTATAGTCGACAAAGAGCATCCTCACAGAGGTCCCCGGGTGTTCCGGGTGGCTCAGAGCAATGTGGAGGGCTGTGGAGACACCATCCTCAGTGGATCTGTTTGCTTTGTAAGCAAACTGATAAGGGGTTGAAGGTGGAGGGGAGGCAGTCTATGTTGTAGCATCAGCCTCTCAAAACATTTTGCAACCACAGATGTTAAGACAATGAGTCTGAAGTCACTGAGGCTTCTGATGGTTGAATTCTTGGGGACAGGGATTATGGTGGCCGACTTGAGGCAAGAGGGGACAGTGGTATGTGTCAGGGAGAGATTGAAGATCTTGGTGAAGACCACTGATAGCTGGTCAGCACACGCTTTGAGTACTTTGTCAGGCTCTCCGTCAGGTCCAGCAGCCTTTTTGTGGTTCACCGGCCTGAGCACACGCCTCACCCTGGAGAGTGAGTGTGTGCAGGCCTGTGGTCAGAGGGGGCAGTATGGCTGAGTTTGTTCTGACTGTGTCAAAGCAGGCAAAGAAAAGTTTAACGCCTCTGCCAGCGAGGCATCTGCTTTAACAGTCCCAGAGGGGCTGCCTTTGTAGTTGGTGAGGTGTTCAATCCCTTCCACACTTGCCGCGGGTTATTATTTGTCAGATGGTCCTCCTTCTTCCCTTTTTAGGCCTCCTTTGCCCTTTTGATGCCCTTTTCAAGTCTGGTCTGGCCAAACTGTACAGGGCCTTATCACCTGCCCTGAAGGCAGAGTTTCGGGCTCTCAAGAGTGACTGAACTTCATCCGTCATCCAGGGCCTACGGTTTGGGTAAACACGAATGTGCATAACAACTGTGACAGTGCAGTACTTGATCTAAGATGGTACTGTGTCAGTGAAGCACTGTAGATCTTGATGTTCAAAGATATTCCACTTTGTGAGGGCGAAGCAGTCCTGCAGCTGGGAAGGTGCATCCTCAGGTTTCTACAGTCTGAATGATGTGCTTGTTTTCTTTGAGGGGAGTATATGCAGGGATGAGAAGCAGTGGGAGATGGTCCGACAGGCCCAGATGTGGGAGAGGGACTGCTCTGTAGGCATGCTTTAGATTTGAATACACACGATCTAGTGTGTTGGTGCCTCTGGTGGAACATTGCACATATTGTACAAATTTGGGAAGAACAGCCCTAAGGCATGCTTTCTTAAAATCCCCAGCAATGATGTGTACTGCATCAGGGTGAGCTTGCTGCTGTCTCTTTACAGAGTCATGTAGGTGGGCAAGAGCTATGCTAACATTAGCATCCAGTGTGATGTAGACGCACAGTCCCCCTCCTCTGCTCTTACCGAAGTTAGCATTCCTGTCGTGACAATGTATGGTGCGGCTCACTGGCTGTACTGAAGTATCCGGGATCAGCTAGTGCAGCCACGACTCCGTGATGATCAGCACACAGCAATCGCAGACATGAGAGTGGGCTGCAAGATGAAGGTCCAGTTCGTCAATGTTGTTGACGATTGATCTTGCATTGATCAGAAGGATGCTGGGTAGCAGTGCTTTGAATGGCTGCTTCCTTAGCTTGGCTAGCAGGCCTGCCCAACATCCCCATTCCTGCTTGCACTCTCTGCACTGCCTACGCCGCTTGCCAGGGCCAACAACAATCCATGGAGCCTCTGGTGGTCTCGCTATATCCAGGATGTTGTAACTCTGCTGAAAATCGCTCTTGACTATTATCTGGCAACGTAATCTGATATTTCGGTGGTCTGTGTGGCTATAGACGTGTTTTGCTTGACACAAAGCCCTGAGACACACTGTGCACAATCATAAAACACCTAATCAGAGAGCCAGGAGCTGCTGCGTCCATGCCCGCTGCCATCTGCCATCAATTACACCATTTCAGATCACAAGTTCAAGCATTTTTCAGGCCTTAAACTTTTTAATAGAGGTGGAAATTGGAAAACGTACATGCCGATATCTGTGATAGGCCAATATCAGCCGATAATATTGGGAAACTGATATTTCGGTCTGGCCCTGTTCCACCAACGTGAACAGTAGAAATATACAACAGTAACAGCTAATGCATAGTAAGTCATATGCTAATTATGACAAAATTTCACAGTTGTAATAATACTTAAATTGTTTCATAAGTAAGATGTTATTAACAGCCACTGTGTAAACCAGTGGTTTCAGTCCAGTGTCAGACAAATAAATATCTTACAATCTGTTGTGCTTCTCTAAAGGGACAAGCAGGCTGATTATTTCTGAGTTCCTAAATGGTTATGTGACATTTGTGTGTGTTTGCGTTTGTGTACCTCTCTTGCAGGTTCATGAACCACATGAAGCACCACCTGGAGCTGGAAAAGCAGAACAGTGAGAGCTGGGAAAGCCACACAACTTGCCAGCATTGCTACCGACAGTACATGACTCCATTCCAGCTACAGTGCCACATCGAGAGTGCTCACAGCATGATCGAATCCTCAAGTATGACATAAACTGCTTAAACAGGTCAAGCTGACATGACAGATTGGCTAAACGTTGGTTTGTAACTTTATTTTCTTTTTTGTTTCCAGCCAATTGCAGGATATGTGAACTGGCGTTTGAGTCAGAACAAGTTCTGCTGGAGCACATGAAGGAAAACCACAAGCCTGGAGAAATGCCTTATGTGTGCCAGGTCCGTCACCTCCTGCTGAGTTGTGGATGGATTTAATGTTTAAGGAAAAGCATTCACTAACACTAAAATTCTGTGTTACTGATTCCACAGGTCTGCAATTACAGGTCCTCTTTCTTCTCAGATGTGGAGACGCATTTCCGAACTGTCCATGAAAACACAAAAGACCTGCTGTGTCCTTTCTGTCTCAAAGTTCTCAGAAGTAGTCATATGTACATGCAACACTACATGAAACATCAGGTATGTTCTTTCTAAAGCTGTTAACTCCTTGGTTGATTTGGTCGTTTGCCCAACACCTGTCTTTAATACATAAAAGGCTGACCATTAAAGCTACTTCTCTCCTACTGACCTAAAGGAGCAATAAACATGTTGGAGTTTAAACCAAACAACATTGATTGCCAATCTTTTAATAGTAATGAAATTAGTTTCTTTCGTACTCGTGTTTTTTCAGTGAATCCAAATAAAACATTACAGCAATTAGCCTCTAGTTACACCACTTATTAATCTTTTTGTCTTTTGTTTCTACACTGTATTTTGATGTTTTTTCAGAAAAAGGGGATCCATCGCTGTGGAAAATGCAGGCTTAATTTCCTCACCTACAAGGAGAAATTGGAGCACAGGACTCACCTCCATAAGACTTTCAGAAAACCTAAAGCTTTGGATGGCCTTCCTCCAGGAACAAAGGTCTGACCTCATCGCAGAACACCATTTAATTTAGAATTTTTCATTTAATTTTTTAACTATCCATAGATGAATACAAATCAAACTCAGCAGCGTTAATGTTGTGCTCTTTTTCCAGGTGACCATTCGAGCCTCCATCATTGGAAAGATGCCCACATCGCCATTGTCCCCTGACAAATCTGTCTTTACAGTCACTCCAGAAACACTAAATTCCGTTCAGAAAACCAAACCTCCTGTCAGTGTATCCAAGCGTTTAGTAAATGTCATAGGAGCGGGAAAATTACAGACGTCAGCGGGCAAGAAGCAAGAAGGCCGCAATTCCAAGCACAATGTGGCACTCAAAAATCTGAGGTACCTATCTCATATTAGTACATGTCTAAGCACACTACATCTGTGTTTAAGTAGGTACTCATTTGCATGTCTTTGGAGAGCTAAGATTATTGTGGTTTGATTTGTTCAAAAAACCATTTCAGGATAAAATCACAACTGCTTGTACAATTTACCCCTCTGGCAGACCTGCAACATGCAAACAAAACAAAGTTTAGGCAGCTACATGAAGGCCCGTTGTAATTTGATATTTGAAAACACTCAGAAAACAGAAATGATCTTGTTGCAGTTTCAAACTTTTAGATTGGGGGGGTCAAACATACAACACATGGGCTAGAAACGGCCCACCAGGGGTTCCAGTCCAGCCCATTGGATGATTTTTAAAAAACTGAGGGGGGAAAAAAAAGTCTTATTTCACCATAAAGTGTACTTCTCTTGTCTGTCCAATGAGGGCGCTATCTTAGCAAAAGTGTTGGAAACCTCTGACCCCATGCACTGACTTGCAGGCTTCATATCAAAATCACAGGGTGAGGACTTTTGCACTCCTGTAGATCAACAGGTGCGTAGGAGAAGACCATGGGCAGACAGGAAACTAAGCAAAAAACCTCTACACCACTGTTATCTCACTTGCAAACAAGAGAACTTTAATGACTAACAACGTTTCGGTACTGTGACCTTTATCAGGTTATTTTATCGGTACCAAAACGTTGTCAGTTATTAAGATAACAGTGGTGCAGAAGTTTTTAGTACAGGTTTCATATCAAAAAAACACAGTAAGCTTGTTGAGTGTTGCACGCAGAAGCCGTCATCGGAAAATATTGTCTAAAAGGACGAAAGTGGATGCAGAGTGTCAGATTTTTGAGAATAAATGAGGGATAAATGAGAGACCAGTGTGTTTGGTGTGTTCACAGCACATTTCTGCGCTGAACGAATACGACCTTACCCGCCACTGTCATACTGTTCATGCTGAGAATAACAATAACTTCCGAGGACAAATGAGAACAGAGAAGATAAGAGTTTTGTTAGCCAGTTTGAAGAAACAGCAGTCTATTTTTAATTGTCGTCGAGAATGAGAGACAGCCGTGAAAGCTAGCTACTAGCTGGCCTGCATGTGCCTAATATTCCTAGTCGTAGTGAGCAACATATGTTAACGTTTTTGATATCTTGGTATCAAAATAGCAGCTGCACTCTCAAGGTTTCAAGGTTTCAATGTTTATTTTATTCACACAGCAGTTTAAAAATAGGTACAAAAAAAATACTAATGAAATCCGATGTTTGGATTGACACCTCACTTGACCAATAGGTTTCTACGTCCCCTCTGCAGCTGACAACAGCCAAGCAATAGTGTTGAAAGATAGTGCTTGCGCCTCTTTGTGTGTTTAAGGACTGAGTCAGTGTTGCATAACAAACTTATCTAAATGACGCTATGCTGCTTCAGTTGAAAGGACTTCCTGCATAAAGCTTACCACCTGTTGCCAGTGCTGTCTGCATTCTGGCACAAAAGGGAAAAATTTATGTGGTTTTTAAGATTTTGGTAATGAAAGTAACAATGAAAGAGAAGAGGAGAGTCAGGATATGAACACATATGAAAACAATAGTATTGGGCAAAGTATATAAAAGATAACCTTCTCAAAGCAGTCAAGAGATGCAGTGTTATTGTCATGATAAGTGTGTCATTTGTGTGATATTTGGCCAATTTTGGCGTTATCAAAAACAATGTGCTTGCTTTAGTCATATGATGGGCTTTTAAGCAGGTGAGATATAAGATCATTTAGTAACGTAATAGAAGAGGTTAAACTAGTTGGCTAAAAGTAATAACATGCAGGCCTCTCAGCAGCTGTAATCATCCAGCTTAGAGTATTGCAGTTAAAATAAATGAATCTTTGAACCTTTTCAGTGTTTAAACTTTGTGTTTTCTTTTGTCCTTCAATTTTCAGAGTCAGCGGAGTGCATTACACATGTATCGAGTGCTGCTCAAAAGTCGACGACTTCTTTTCTCATTTCCCAATGGTTATAAGTTGTGGTGCATGCAAATATCGGACAAGTTGCAAAGTTTCCATTGGGAATCATATGATAAGGTAAAAAAAAAAAATGTTTAAATGATTGAATAGTTCTTAGTCGCAATTTATTTTTATCCTGGTGTACTGACTTGTCAATTTTTTCTCTGGCCTTTGTTAGATTTCATAGTACTGTAGCCAACAAAAGCAGATATCTGAAAATGGAACACAAGAAAACTCCATCTCTGTTGAAGTAAGTACACACACTAAATTATTTGATTTTGGACTTTTTTGAGTGTTTTGTGTTTGAAACTGGGCATGACAGACTGTCTTTTCTTTTTTCTCCAGATCAACCCTGATGTGTCTCAATTGTGACCTCCTCGTGGATGCATCAGGTGGTGACCTCATGACCAGACATTTAACTGATAGACCCAATCACATATGCAAAGTCATTCACGAGAAAGGTATGTTCCGTTTCTGCTCGTACTACCTGAGTCATGGCCAGTTCTAAATGTAAGTTTCTTGAGAAGGTTCTTTCTTGTTTTTAACCCAGCAGATATGAAAGCCAAAGATCGAGTGTGAGTAAAAACTACTACTCTGATTACATCTTGTCATAGGTTTATTTTTGATTTATGAAAACATACTTGTAAAAGCCCAAAGAAGAGAGAACAAAGCCCTTATCTTTGTAGATGGAGAACTTGGTCTGATACAGCAGTCAGGTTATTTTATTTTATACCATATTTAAATAAAGCAGTAACAGTGTTGCACATGCACACACTAACAGCCAGACAACATTCTGCTACACAACACAAGAGCAAGCCAACCAACAAATAGCAACCAACTGATAAGAGTACATGGATGAAGGCTGTATATTTAAGGGATGCTTAAACAATGATGTCCTCTTCATTTTGTGCAGGCATCTAGACTCAGGGCAGCCAGCAAAAGTCGTGTACCTCTTGACGTTAGGACCTGCTCAAGGACCAGCTCAAGACTTGAAGCTAGTTCAAAGTGTCACATCTAATGTTACTCTCGCCACTGTTGCCAAACCAGTATCAGAGCCGGTGTTACCAGTAGGTGATCAAGAAAAGGGTTCCACAGAAAGTGGGGTCCTTGCAGGTTCCTCTGAAGGACAATGAAAGCTGTCGCTGCTGCCCGCTCTGCTGTTTTCTCTACATCAGATTGAGTTTTATATCTCTGTGGTAAGTCGGTTGGTAACTTGGAGAAACTTGAGGTGAGAGAGCAGCTCCTTGTTCCTGAGGATGGAATGTAAGAGTTAACCTGTACATCAACTTAAAAATGGAAATGACACAGTCGAAGAAAAAAAGTTACCAGTTTAAAAATAACTGCATAAACTTATGTCAGACTTCAATTTACTGAATAGATGTAAAGTATTTTTGTATATCTGAATAAAAATGCATCAATTAGAATCTTCATATTTCCCCTGTATCGGTGTTTGGAGAATGTGCATAGTCATGCATTTGAACATAAAAACACTCTTTCTGCACCTTGCCAGATTCCAGACCACCCAGTGTCGATTACTAATTTGACGGTTATGATTGTGGTAGATTAAAACGATAAAACTATTTATGTAATCTTTCAGGAAGCCTTGTTTAAATAGTTAAGTATTTTATTCTGCAACTGATCCATATAGTTTTCACACATATTATTTTAGCAGTTTGAACCCCATTTCCATCTGACACTATTTTTGCACTGGTATCTTGGTTTGAGTTATGATGTTTGTTTTATATTAAAGTTTTACATTTATTCTTTGATTTGCTCTATTTTATTGAATGTTAGGTTGCTATACCAAAAACAAATAGCTGATCAGTGAAATAAACTCACTGTTTACAGAAAATGACTGGTTTGAGGCAGAACTGATTAATGTGGTACAGATATATTGTTACCAGCTTGTTTTAAAAAATCCCAGAGGAACATTTATCTCAACACTCAGATGCTTTAAACTGATATAAGTACATGTATAGAAAATGCTAGGATGATATTTATTCATGGCTTGGATTTAAAAGAAAAACAAAGCAGTGGCAGGGGGCATTAGGTGGAAAGGGGCTGCAGCTTTTATGAGGAGTGAAAAAATAATATGTACACTACTTTTCTCAAGTAGATTTTTTTTATCTTTAGTGTTGAAAGTGCCAGCTTGTAAAAGAAATTTGTAAATGTTACTGTTGGGTAGAGGTACACACAACCACCATTACAGCTTGATGACCCCTGACAGCCAATTTTTATGTCTCAGTTATTGGTTGACTGACTTTCAACTTGTTCTGATGGTTAAAAGGGCTCATTCCCTGTAGCTTTGGACATATTGTATACCATGCGGTTTGTATACTTTGTATGGCTAATAATCTCATCGTTGTTGATTTTATAGGTTGTTGAAAAGGGATTTCAATTGTATATTCGATATCTGCAGAGCAAGTCTGTATATGCGTCTCTGTCCATGATGGGACTGTAAATGTAACCTCGGAGTCTGTTTTGAAAACATTCCTCTAAAACTTCTCTGCTTCCCCAAGGACACATTTTCATCTGAGATCTATAAGCCACTTGTTTTTGATCAGTGTTTCCTGTTCTATGTAAATAAACCTTTATTACAAGAAGTTTGAGTTTTTGCATGTTTTTTGTTGTTCTTGTTGTTTTTCTTTGTGCTTGTTGCTTTCTAAATAAGCCAGACTTTAAGGTTCTTTATGTCAACCATGAGCTCCTGAAGTTAATGTGTATGGATATCCTATTTAATCATTCAAACATTTTGTTATACCATTACCACATGCCAGATAACATACAGCACTAGACTGGAAATATTCAGTATTAACATGGTACAAATGCAGATCATAAATACCGACTTAGTTCTGTCATATTGGAAACATACACCAAAAAAGATTTTTTTTTCCCCTCTATATTAAGCAATCAGACATTGTTAAGCGGCCAGATTCACAGTGATTTGCTGTGTTATCAATCATCAGCATTTAGTCATAAAAAAGTGAAAGTGAAAAAATTAAAAATGTTCAGAGAACTCAACTCCCGTAGCAGTAATTTATTAGATTTTTTTGTTACAGAAATTTAAAAAAAAGACAATTTTGCTCGGTGTGTGTCAGATTTACCAGTAACTGAAGATTTAATCTTACATTTAAATCAATGTAACGCCTTTTTCACTTATAATGTAAATTAATTAGCGGTTAACATCTTTACAAAAGCGGCCTTATCACTAAGACAACTGTTAATTGATAAGATGGTGAAAAAAAGTCGTTTTGTATTCCCGGACCTGACGTCATCATCAACGTTCATTTTTATTGGCTGCGCCTTCGGAGACGCGGCGTTCCCAGGACAACGAGCAAACGCTATCAGCCGAGCCAACAGCAACACTGCGATACCTCTTGTAACTTAAACTACAGCTAATTAATCACCAGTGGTGACTGACGACTGACTCCGCAGCGAAACTCACTTTAAGTTAACTAATCCAGAATTTTTACCAATTACAAATGTACAAAGATTCAAGTTAAGAAGGCGGGAAACTACGAAAAGCAACGCAAACATGGTAAATCCTCGTTGCCAGGCTGTTTACAAAGAGTTAACGTTAGCTTGACTGCTACAAACAGAGCAGCTCAGTTACACTACCTCACTGTTAACAAAGCACGCGTTACTTTTTACCTCTTCAGTCTGTTCACTTTTTCCTCGTGTTTCCTCTGTAATGGGACAGACTAGTAACTGGACGTACAGCCATCAGCTGAGGTCAATGTCTCAGCGCCAGAGTGAGGAGCAGCACAGGCAGCAGGAGGCCCGGCGCCTGCACAAGGAGAGGCAGCTGGAGGCCAGTCTGCGCAGCGAGGAGAGCTTTGAGAGGAGGAAACACCTGCGACAGGAGCAGGAGGAGCGCAAAAGGAGAGAAACGGAGAGCGCTCTCCTGAAGGTGTGTTTTTTCTGTTGTGGAGTTATTATTAGATAGTTAACAAGCTGCCACTCAAAGTTATTTTAGGGGTTAGACACCTCCAGCACACGCACCAGCAAATTGTGAGACCCTTAAATCTCTCTTTTTGGATTGGCTCAGAGCAGAAAACACACAATTGCGACCATTTTCTTACACATACAAAAACTGTATAGATTAGACACAAGATAAGTGCAATAAAACACGAACAACAACAAAACAACAAAACAAAAGCAGAGCTGACACGACAAAAGGCATGCACAAATAGGCTGAAAAACAGTTTTTATTCCTGGGCCATCAGGTTATGTGCAATACTCTATTTATTTAATTCACTATTTATTTATTTATTTAGTATAATAATTTAGATTGTGTGTTCGTTTGATTGTATATACATTTGTGTTTTTATTGATTATTAATTATTTTGGCACCCATTCAGAAGCAGCACTCAAAATCTCTCTGTATACTTTTGTACAATGACAATAAAGTCTTTCTATTCTATTCTAGAAATTCTTGAGTAAAAGTATAATAGTAGCATTAACGTAAAACAAACATATTTACCAAGGATCTATAAAAAAATATGTATACACAAATTCTGTATGATAGGACTGAATAATTATAGTGTAAAAATTAGGTAGTAGTGGGAATCATGTCGGAGTGTCTTTGAGTCTTTTAGTGTGTTGATGACCAAATAGAAATACAATGGATAGCATAAACAGTACAATAGAAATACAAATATGAAATTTAATTGTGAGAGAGAAAAAAAAACGTCCTTTTAAGGTCAGTTCCAAAACATTGTCAAAACTTTGCTCTAACTTTTTAGTATCACAGAGATGCAACATTTACTGGTGACATTGACTGTTTACTGTAGGATAGAACTTAATTTCAAAGTCTGATAATCAGACTGAGTTGCCCTTTACTTCTGCTGAAAAAGTCACAAAAGTTGAGGGAGAGTGAGGTGACTGAATTATGTGAAGACATCCAAGAATTGTAGTTTTAACAAAAACAATTTTGTGGGTGAACAACAGTTTAGAGTTTATGAGTAGTTGGTTCATTTTTTCTTTTACTGGTAACTGTCATTAAAGCGGGTAATAACTGGCCTAATTGTGGCTCGAGATTCAACTTCTAAACTTTGAATAACATTCCTTTACACGGCACTACACTACACTACATCAAGTTATTAGCTGTAACTTACCTACTCTGTGTAGATAATCATAAGTTATTTTGACTTGCAGGCAAAGGAGGAGAGAATATACCGAGAAAAGCAACTTGAAGTGGAGGAGAGAAAGGCGAGTGAGCTCGCCCGCATCAGCAATGAGAAGCTTAGAGAGGAGAGACTGAGGCAGCAGATCATAGAGAACAGGTACACAGACGCTTCCTTCATCACTTTGACCTGCTGTTAGGGCTGGCCAGATATTGTATTGTATTGTGATATGAGACAAGATATCGTAACAGATTTTGGATATCGTTATATTGTGAAATGGCGTAAGTGTCGTCTTTTTTCTGGTTTAAAAGGTTTCATTACAGTAAAGCGATGTGTTTCTGTGAACTTACCAGGCTGTTCTCAATGTTCTCTTATTTACCTTTACCCACTTATCCACATTACTGATGATTATTTATCAAAAAATGTCATGAGGTTATTATTTTGTGAAATCACCAATAGTCATCGTCACATTACTGCCTCAGTATTGAAGTGTTTGGTCAAAAATATTGTTATTTTTACTCATTTTATCACCTTAGCCGCTCTCACCCCTTAGAGTGCACAACAAGTCATCAGTCACAACCTATGTGATCAGTAATTACCAATACCGACCGATACAAAACTTCATGATAGGGTTTTCAGCTGTATCACCCAGGCTACCTACTGTATATTCTGGGTCAGTGTATCGCCTTATGCTACTTTGGTGTTTTCATCACTTATGTTAATTTTTAAAAGTCTATTATTGACACTTTTCAGCTTGGAGCTTCGAGAGTTGAAGACAAAGCTGAACACTGCATATATGAATAAGGAAAGAGCTGCACAGATTGCTGAGAAGGAGGCTGTGAGGTTTGAGACAATGGTGAGGACTTTATCTTTCAGATGGGCTTTAAAGAACTGCTTTTATGCTCCAAAGTACTCAGAATTACACTTGCCTCAGTTTTGGCCAGTTTTATATCTTCTAATAAGGAGCTTTTAACGTTATGTGACTTTAATTTCATGTGAAAATTCTAAAAACAGAACACTTCTGAGATGAAGGCAACATGCTATATCCTGCGTATGTCTTTTCTCTGAAATTAGCGTGAGGAGGTAGACTTTGCTCACAAGATGAAGAGCGAGCTTGAACGAGCAGACGTTGAGCAGCAGAAGCTGGAGCAGAAACGGCACGAGGAGTTGATGCAGATTAAGAGAGAGCTGGAGCAGCAGCTCATGGAGAGGGAGCGCAGGAAACAGGAGGCGTATGAGGAGTTCCTCAAGGAGAAGCTCATGGTCGATGAGATTGTCAGGAAGGTTTACGAGGAGGATCAGATGTGAGTCCTTCATAACTAATTCCCTGACTCTGTAACATGAC
>JAQFJA010000001.1:16174469-16185962 GCA_029874485.1 Naso brachycentron
AAACCAGTGATTTAGAGTTATAATTTTATTGGGTTGTGCTGACAGGATCATTACAGAAAATGTGATAATTAGAAACAAATCTCCTGATCTAAATTCACTGCAAATTTAAACTCTATACTTGTAAAACTGTCTTATAAATCAAATTCTTTATTAAAATAAACCAACACCTTTAACTCAACAACACATAGAAACAGCTTTAAAACCGTTTTTAGGCACCTTACAACAACTTTTCTTTTGACCAACAGACGTGTTTATGACTTCCCCCAGTCCAGAGCTTTCATGAACTCCTCCTCTGTGAAGGACAGCAGCTTGGCAGCTTCAAAATGCATCTGCACCAAAATGGAAGTCAGCCAGGTTACCTCTGATTAAAAACACCTCACAGAGTATTTATGAACAGGGCACGGTGGAGATGCTTACCTTTTGCCTTTTGAGAATGTCAATCAGCTTGAGCTGTTTCTTGAAACCCACAATGAGTTCTGCTTTCTGTTTTTTGAGCATTGTGTTTTCGGCGAGTAGATTTTCTTGACTTTGATGTTCTTTGCTTATCTTGTCCTTATTCAAAATAATTCAGAAGGCTTCAGTTAGTAGAAGTTTTTTAAATCTTAAAACTGCAACACTAAGAAACTGATTATTCCTGCAATGAAATCTGCATTTTAAAAATCTCATTAAAATTTGTGTTAGATAACATGAATACTAAATAAGAACTATTCTGGTCCAGTTCATACTAAATAGTGAAATCAGACAAATTATACTGATGAAATGTTTTATACATTTTTGACAAAGAAAAAGCAGCTTTGTCTTACTTTAAAGATTTACTGTTTTTTGCACATTTTTACTAAACACAAGATTACAACACATCCTGTCATCCAAAAATCTTGTATTTATCCAAATTTCCTTTTTTAAATGTGTGCAAAAATGTAAATGACTATTGAAATAAACCTGTGAGAATAGTCAGCAACACTATTTGTCTATACAACACTAATTTGCAAAAAGTTGGGAGACTGTGTAAATCATTTAACATCTTACCTCATTAACTTTTTGAAATTTTTGTAAATATATTCTTATTTTGAATTGGATGCCAGCAACACATTTCAGTGAAGTTGGCAGAGTTTGAATAAGTCATAGAATGCTTAAAAACAAAAACTGAATATAAACAACAGGTTCGTTAGTAAGAACAGGTCATAATATCATAAACCAGTAAGAAAGAGGCATCCTTGAAAAACTCCAGGATGGAGCAGGTTCACCATTTTGTGAAACACATGATTGTATAAAGGATACCACTACAAGGGGTCGATACATTTTATGTTTTGCAGTGTCCCAACCTTTTGGAGTCGGTTTCTCCATGCAATTCTGAAACTTGTCATAACAAACATTTGAATAATTGGAATAATTAAACCAAGAGTATAAGTCCATCAGCTGTGGCTGTAGTTTTCTCACCTTGTTCATCTGTTTGGTCTTGCTCAGTTCAGTCTTTAACTTCTCCACCTCCTCCAAAGCTCTGTTCAGACGAACCTCCACAGTGCTTTGGACGGCTGCTGCTTGTTTGCTTGATCTATTTAGATTTTCGATTTCCTACACAGAGCACAGCCAGAAAGAAATCACATGTAATATCGTCTCATTTCCCAGTCTATTGTCAGTCTTGACGTCAGACGTGAAAAACGCTCTCCCACCTTGTGTAAAGCAGACACTTGCAGTTGAAGACCAGCACATTTTTTACCAGACTCCTCTGCTAAAGCTCTGTGCTTCTCAATCTGTGTTTGCTGGATGTTTGTTGTTTTCTGCAGTCTGGCTCGATCCTCCTCAATCTCCTTTATTTTTGCACTAAGCTTTGCATTTTCATCATCCTGCAGAAACAAAAACACAATCATCCATAAACTGTGTTTTTAATATTGAAGTCATCAATGAGAAACATTAATTCAAAAAACAACAGTGCAAAACGTCATTGATTCATGTTCTGGTGTGTTTAGCACTTCTAGAAATAGAGACTTCATTGAAACATGATGTCTGTTTCAACAAGTCGTGATTTTTCATTAATGGATGTTTTCAGTCTTTGTCCTCTGAGGCTCTGTCTCCCTCTGCTGATGGAAGGGGTAATGACAGTTCTAGCTGAATCTTCTTCTCCAGACTCTGCAGTACCTTTTTATAATATTCACATGAGAGTTGATCCAGTTCCTCTTGCATAATGCGCAGCTTTGCCTTCAGGACTCGTATTTGAGCTTCTGAGATGCCTTCATAAAACAGAACAATGAGCAGAAATAGACTGAGAAGCCCATGAAAGACGACTTTCACTTAACCCCCCAAAAAATACATTCAAAGCTCAGCAAAACAATCATGTGCACCGAGTGACATATAATAATTTTTCTTTTTTCTTAATTTATTTAGTTATTTCTTGGGCCCGTATGGATAGGACAGGAAATGGGGGAGAGAGAGGGAATAACTAGTAGCAAAGGGCCACAGGGTGGAGTCGAACCTGTGGGCCCCTGCAGTGAGGACACAGCCACTGCACACGGGGCGCCCGCTTTACCAACTGGGTTACCAGGGCGCCCTGTATAAGTGTTTAATGGTAACACCTGTTCTTAGGCAAAATTGCATTATTTGATGAATATTTGCAGAAATATTTATCATTTATCATCAAAATGCAATTGGAGGTACGTTTTGAAAAGTCACACAGACATTACCTGATCCCACGTTATCTGCAGCGTTAAGCACATCATCCACAACACTGTCATGAATGACGTCGTCGCTCATCTTCTCCTCCACGCTACGTATCGTCTTTGCTAGAAACAAGTCAGCCGAGTCTTCTACAGCTGCTGAATCATCTACCTGAGAAACCTTTTGAGCTCTGAAATCAAGTGACAAGAGTTGATGCAGAATCTATTAAAGGGAATGCACAACTTACACAATGTTAATTTGTTGTAAATAAAAATGGATGCAAATGGCCCTAAAAGTGATCTACAGTCACACTCACGCTGTTTGACAGTGTGGCCTCTTCTCTTGTTTTCCAGTAAACATGTTTTGTGATGTTGATGTGACTCCTTTCTTGGTTACCGTCTAAGAGATGCCAAATAAAACACAAAACACTGTCATGAAGGCCTGCAGCATTAACAGACTGTACCTGAGGATTGTAAACAAAGTGTGCAGGTTTCAGAAATACAGACACTGATACCTTCACACTGGGTTTCAGCACAGTGCACCGATGAGGCTTTATTATCCTGTAGATGAACAGACAGATATATACATAAATATATACATAAGGTAACAAATGAATTTTTTTTTTTTTTTCGTCTGACAAAGTTTTAATTAAAAATGAGTATTTGAATGGTCTGTGTGGAGGCTGAGGTGTTTCTGCAAGAAAATTAACCATTAAAAAATTTACAATCCTTCAATTCATGAGCCCTGTATATATTTCTTACCTTGAATCCTCTTCATCTTCAGTGTCTGTGAGCAGGAGGGCTGATAAGGGTTTTGACAGAACTTCATTCTGATCCCTCTGAAATTCAGTAAACACCAAGATCCAGATTCAGCCAGTCTCTACTCACAAAGTTGAACAAAACAAACGAGCTTTTCAGCCGATTGATGGAAACACGATGATAACTTACCATCAGCTCTTCTGCTTGTCTTACCAGATCTGCTGTTTTGGCTTCCAGCTCTGCATTTAAGAGTCTGAGAAGAAATAAAATGAAGAACAAAAACATTTTATGAGAAGTGTTTACATAACAATGATTTTCAATGCTCTAGGGCTGCATCAAATGCAATACATACATCCACCATATGTGTAGTAATATTTACAGCCTTATCTATTGCTTTATGGCTTCCCTAGAGGAAAGAAAATCAAGCTTAGTGAAGTAATTTAAGTTTATCATGTGCAACCTTTAATAGGAGGAATTTCTCTACAGGTTTGATGAAGAAATTGATTGAAGCCGAACGAGTCCAATAGAGTTCATACAGTATAAAAGAGGAATGAGTCTTAAATCCATTATTCTTTTTTGGGTATTGGGATATTTTTGGGGTTTTGCACCTTTATTGATTAGACAGCTGAAGAATTAGACAGGAAATGGGGAAGAGAGAAAGGGAATGACATGCAGCAGAGGGACACAGGGTGGGATTGAATCCTGTTGCAGTGAGGACACAGTCTCTGTACATGGGACACACGCTATACCAACTGAGCCACTGGGGTGACCTCTAAATGTATCATTAGTGCAGCTTGTCCAGTATTTTTTCTCAAAATGTGGATCACTGATTTTTGAAAGGAATCCAAACGTACTATTAAAAACAATAAGTTATCAAATCTAATCAGTCGGGATGATCTGAAGACCTTTTACACAAATTCATACAAACTGAATCAAAGCAAAGCCAACATATATTGGAACAGGTCACCTTACTTGTATTGTTCCTCCTTGGCAAAAAGATCATCTGTGTTCTGTTTCGTTGGAGCGGAAGGAGCAGAAGATGATTTTAGCTGCGGTCGCACTTCAACCCTCTTGGACCTCTCCGGCTTAATGCAGGAGGATGGACGTTTCTTGGGCTAAACAAAACGAAGCAGTGGATTTTGTATCTTTAATTCACTGCAGTGAAATTCCACGTTTTATTAAATCAGATGTTATGAAGTTAATTTGCATTTCATCTTGTTTTTCCTCTGACTTGTTAGCTTACTACAGACACATCAGTATAATGTATCTTGTCTGAGAAGTATGTAGAAACTGCAGCACAGAAATGGCAAAGATGTGTTTGCAGTAATGTTGTTTGTCCACCAGGGGGCATTGACAAGTTTCATTTGCATTCATTCAACCCTGAAATCAGTAGGCGTCTTGGTGACCAATCTATAATAAAAAACAAAGGTATTTGTGCTTGTTAAAAAATGCAGCTCTCATAATCAGCTTTTTTATTACTCCCAAATATGGAATTTGCTTAAAGATGCAGGATCTACTGTGGACGACAGTGCAGCATTTAGCAGGCAGTTCCCCAAACTCTTATTCTCATGACAAAGTTTAACTGAGTGAAATCACTTATGTTTATTACTTATGTCTATATTGGATTAGCTTGGTGTCCAGTCTGTATTTCAACCATCCACACTCATAAGATCCACATTTAAGAACTGTTACAACAGTAAATAGCTTGTTTACGTGGCTCATTGCCGTAAGCATTCATAATGTTTTCTTTCTCAATCTAAATCTATGACCACAGTGTCCACAGCATAGAAGTGACCAAAATGATCGATCGACGCAAAGGTCAGAGGAAGTAACGTTAGCGTTAGCTTATGCTAACGAAGGTGTGCATCTTCATCTTTTGGAAATAGCCCATATAAATGTATATATAGATTTTTTTCAGAATAAAAACATTTCTGTTTAAACGTCTAAGTGATGAACATGCTAAAATCATGTCACTAACTTGTGAGGCGACACGTTGGGACGGACGGACTTTCTTCTCAGAACTTCTTTCAGCCATTTGTCACCGCAGGGAGGAGACGACGCGGCTCCGGTTGCATAGCAACCACTGGTTCGCCGCACAGTCAGTACGGTAGCCCTTTAAGGACATTTAAAAGTCATCTTTTGACAAACATACAACAACACTTGTTGTAGATTTTTTTTTTTAAATATTAACGTCGAAACAAGAATGTTTAATATTTGTGTTGAATGTTTTTCTGATTTTAATAAATACAGTTAAACTAGACAATTAGTTGCCATAATTTAGGTATAAAACGTTTTAGGTCCTTATTTACACTCTGTTCTCTGTCCTTCTGTGGTGGAATATTAAATGTAGGGATTGTGTAGGACATATTTTAAAGGTTTGGTGATTTAAATGGCATAAATTTAGAAATGATATTGATAGAAACAGAAACAGGTTTTTTGAATGACATGCTCAGTGATTGTCATAAAAGTAGGCCTATAAACATCCTCATATCATAACAAGTAGCCTACCTACTGACCAGAGTTTGAAAATTTGCTAAAAATCACGACACCAATATTTTAAGTCTTTATTGCACTTAACAGTATATTGCATTCAAGTATTGACGCCAAAATATGTAATGCTTATGTCACAATGTGTTTTGCGTGTAGGTGCCCAGGTGGAAGGGGTGCAGTATCATTCACTCAGTGTTTCTTAGGAAGATGATGCCCTTTGATTAAAATATCCATGACCCAAAATATGATGACATCCACTTTGCTTATAGCCCAGAATATAAAGCCCCCGCTGAGGGTAGACACAGCTCAAAAAACCACAGAAATTAATATATTTACATACACCCAGCATATTAACAGAAGATTGGTCTTCTCTCAATGTTTGATTATCCTAAAAACACTTCTGATGGAGTCTTCTGGCCCATTAGGCCATTAGGCATTCAGTTAATCCCTCCTGTTTGTATAAACAACAAAGGAGCTGATAGTGTTAAACCTTAAACCCAAGTCCAGGTCAGATTATCCGTTCCTCCAGTTATATGTCAAGCCTCAGCCCTGCGCCTATCCTTGCTCATCAGCGTGTTCATGCACTGTTGTGCACTGCAGGCGGTGAGCGCCAGTTCTTCTGCAGTTTTGAAAGTAAGCGAGGCATACTCTGGGAGGTTTATTAATCCCCCACTCTCTCTCCTCAGGGCATGGCAAAGGCAACTGTGGAGAGACACTGCCACAAATAGACTCTCTAAATATGGAGGGCTTCAGTCAAGAGAAAATGCATGATTGAATTTTGGGCCTCTCCACCAAACAGCTTCTATAAAAGGAACGAGACAAAAGAGAGGCTGAGCAGTTGATGACACTTTCAGCTGGAATAGGTGTGTTTTGAGTGTTTGTAGCTGGGTGTTAGTCACCTTGCACCTGTGTGTATAACTACAGTAAATGTGCAATCATCTTTGCCTGTGTGTGGCCACAGCTTTGGTTTTGTAAGTTTGCTTCAATAACGTGTTTGTTCACCAGCATGTTTAGTTTTTATGCTCTGCTCCATCAGTGTTGAATCTGACAGCAAACAAACAACAAACACCTCTTTAATGTATATAAAATACAAATGGCACTGACACTTTTGATGCACTAATGATGAAGAGCATTTGCATTGTAAAAACGATAGTGGTTTAAAGATGCACAGATTACAGTGCAATCCCTGCATTTAACTCTCATGATCTTGTTCAAGTGTGGCTAAAAAATGTGGTTAAATCTGCTCCAAAACATTCGATCCAATCTTTATTTATTCATTTTGATACTCAAAGTAGAACTTTTGCCCTAGCAGTGGATCCGTTATCTGTCCAAAAGTAAAATTTATGTTAAAAAGAAAAATTAATCACTAATCTAGTGCAATCTGCAACCCAGCAACAGAACAGTAAGTATGTAATGTAAATAAGGTGCTGTGATTGTTTGTTTTGTTTTGTTTTACAATAATAAAAAACACATTTCTGATTAGTTTTTTACACAGGTAAAGTGTTGGTATGATGATTTCTTACAGGTTGTGAAAAAAGATTGATAGGAAATGAAATCAGTGACTAGCAAGAAACAACCTTACCTGGATGATTCTTGCAAATCACATTGAATGTAATGTTATTTTATTTGCATGTGAAAACTACCAGACTCTTTAAACCTACAGTAACTGATTTTCTTTGTCAAGCAACATTAGCATTCTCAAGGAGTCATTTTCCAGTTCACCTGATGAATTAAAGTGAAATAATCACACTTCTTTGCTCTTCTTTTAACTACTCAAATATCCGGCATGTTAGCTGCTAAATACTCAGTTGTGATGACTAGCTAAAATTTATTTTACTTATATTTAGTGCTCAGCAGGAAGGGTCAGTGTTTTTTTTTTTCTAAAAATCTGCTTCTTGCAGCTGAAAGCAACACTATGAGAGCAATGAGAGTGACCAAAACAATAAAATTAGGATTCAGACAACCAAAACGATGAGCTGAAGGATGCAACAAGGCTCTGTAGAATTGAGACCTGCTGGTTTAGGTGATATATCTCATGGAGACTTTATCATGCCAAGCTACCTCTTTCAAATATATGTAGTAAATTATCCACAGTCTCCTACCAGTGTAAACATTTCATGTGGACTTTTGAGCAAGTGAAACAAATTTCAAGCAGCATGACTGAGAAAGAGTTTCACATGACCCCTTCAGCAGCAGGAGGTTTAGCAACTCAGTGACATTTAGACTTGAATAGACCTAGACGCATGCGCTGACCAGTGTGAAGACCCTCTTCCTGTTGGTTTCTCGCTTGCTGTAGTGCTGCAATGCGCCATACTGCCCTGCAGTTGACACGACGCTCTGAATCTGTGTTTCACACACTGTGGACACTGAGCATGTATTTTGAACAAGCACACATCCAGTCAAGTCTCTTGTCAACTGGCAAATCACTGACAGTGCAAAGCAGATGTCACATCAAGAAGCAGTGACAGTCTTAAAAATCAACCACTCATTTTTATTTCGTTTGATCAACATGTTCAAATGAAGATGCTTCCACGATGACTGTACTATAATATTGAACACATGCCTTCATGAGTCAGCCTCCTTCAGTCAGGTCTGTGCATGCAAAGTTTGTGAGTGTGCGATAATGGTGGAGTTGTTGCAAGTGCAACTGCACGAGTGTGTGTATGTTCATGAGTGCACACGACCTCATGCGAGTGTCACGTGTCACAGCAGATGTTGCCTGGAGCCGCAGCAGTGTCTCCGGCGATGTGCTGTCCGCTGACCTTCAGCAGCATTTGTAGACGTGGCCGCCTGCTTGTCAAGGACAGCGCACTTCTCGAGCTGATTATGATGTGCTGCCTTTCATTAAAACACCTCACCTTCAGATCTGCTGTATGGCATTTGCATGACATTAGCATTTATCTCTCGGCCAGCCATTTGAGAGCTTGTGGGAATGACACCTGTTGGAGAGAGAGGCAGATGCCACTCTGGCAGGTCATACACTGGAGATCTGTGTGAGGAGGGTGGTTGAGGGAGAGAGACAGGGAGAGTTGTTGGGGCAGATTGTAAACATGCTCAGCTGCATTGTAGGCCTGGTTGCTGTTGTAAATTCTAAATAAAAGTTTTTTATCACTTCAAATTTTCTCTTTTTCTTTCCTATCTCAGACCTCAACAGACAACACCCTCCCCAGAATGATGCTGCAGTCAAAAATATAATAAGTAAAATTTGTAATCCAAAGCAAAGCTAAGAAACCCTATGAGTGAATAAAAGGCATTTTTTCATTTTTTTTCAAAGGCATTTTCATGACTCTCTCTGCAGGTGAGAAACCACAGTAGATGTCAGTCAAAATAGACATGACTGACAAAACAAGACACCTGCACCAGAAAACTGTGACGCTCTATTCAAGATAACAAAAATCTTTGTAGCCTACAACTGCTGTGAATCTTTCTAATCTTTCTAATCTCAGTAGTGTCATTTTATGGGACATCTACAATATGACTCAATGAACAATGAGGTCATTAAGGGCTCTGCAAACTTTCTTCTTCTCTTTAGGGCAGGCATGTCCAAAGTCCGGCCTGGGAGCCAATCACGGCACAGAGTCAGGCTTTATGTGGCCAGCAGCTTCTATCTTAGTATGTATTATTTATGGCCCGCCAAACAGATTTTAAAAATCATGCAGGTTTCGAAATGCAATTTCTCTTTTCACCTCATGGTGGCAGCAGCACTCTGACTTCGCCTGGCTGTGTGACCCATGCCGTGACCCCTACCAGAAAATTTCTGCCATGGCGACTATAGTTAAAAAGAGAGAAGTTGATGTTGAGGGCCGCCAATTCCAGGAGAGATGGAAATTATTATATTTTTTCACTAAAACTGAAACGATTGTGTTTGCCTAATTTGCCAAGAGACCGTTGCTGTGTATAAGAAATTCAATGTAAAGAGACATTACGAGACAAAACATGCTAGTATACGACAAGCTTTCAGCGAGCGACTGTGCTGAAAAAGTGAAACAACTTGAAGCTGCCTTGACCTCACAACAGCGGTTTTCCACGCAGGTCTGTGAGTCAAATGAAAATACCACCAAAGCAAGCTATGAGGTGGCCATGCTAATTGCTACACATGGCAAATTTTGACCTTTTATGGTCATAAAAAATGTCAAGAGGAACCATTGGCCCTTGGGCATTTTCACGTTTTCAAATTTGGCCCTCTTTGAAAAAATTTTGGACACCCTTGAAGATTTTTGTTTCTCATAGCTTAAAAAACAAGGACCACTTTTGTCTCTTGCAAACCATCTATTTCCTCAAACTACACAGCACAAGCATAAACTGTAACATTTAAACTCAAGGATGTTAAATCTTGATCTTGATGATAAATTTTCACAAAATATTTTCTGTCCTGCAATGTGGCTTTTTTTTTTTTTTTGGATCTTAATCATCCTCTCACTACTGTACAGGTGTAAAGTGTTGTACCTGTAATATTGGGGTGGCACTGGTAATACATTAGGGAGATTGCACTAGTTCTCTGAAGATTGAGTGCTGGGTCGGTTTGGATGCGGCTTGGCCTGAGGATGCTGCAGCCAGGTGGTGACCCTGCGTGCAGTACCTGGCACACAGCGGAGTGTGGAGAGCTGCGGCCAAATCCCTGAGTCTGCCCACATTGACCAATCTGCCACCAGAGAGCATAAACACTAGACAGTCACTGATACACATACTCCGAGTTATAACAATGGTTTATAATGTAAAATAGAAACAGTTTAAATGCACGTGATTAATATTACAATGAGAATTTGGGCACCAAAAATTGCAGTCCTCGTGTTGTTCTGAAATATTGATTATTATCAGCAACCACACACAATACATGAAGCATTCAGAAAATAACATGAATGATAAACTCACAGTTTGTTCTCTTCCCAGCACCAGAGACACAAAATTCAGCAAATAACTGATAAAGAAAGTCCAGCATCCAACAGGCAGAAGCTGGATATTTTTGCAACAGGCTGGTGGTGAAATAAAAAAATAAAAAAGTTAACATTGGACAAAAGCATAACTCCAAATGACACAACAACTTTGACAGAGCTGTTAGATTGTCAGGTTGTCATGAGATTATTCTGCCAAGAGGCCAAAAAGTTCAACCATTGTATGTGGCTAAAAACAAGATTTTAAAGAGGTGTTAAGTTACTCTTTAATATTCAATTTACTTTTTATTTATTTATTTTTTTAATTTTTGCACAGCAAAAAAACACAAACTGCAAAACAACGACGCAAGAGAAACAGACTGTGCAGGTGAGATAAGAAAACCCCTAGAGGCTTATAAGAGAATCTCAACTCAAAATGGATTTCAAAAACAAATACAGAATCCTACAGTATCAAGAAATAAGTGCAAGTATATAGGATCAATAAAATACCATTAGAAGTCCTCTGGCAAAACCATAAAATAAATGAAAAGTGTACTGAGGGTGTATGGACCTATGTGCACATGAGTGAGTATATGCAGGGGAAATGCTACAACATATTTATGTTCAATCAACCCTTAACAACATTTGTTTAAAGGAAACTTTCATTAGCCTCACTATCATCCCAGCTTTGTTGATGAAAAACTGGTTTATTTACAGTGACA
>JAQFJA010000001.1:16191750-16204482 GCA_029874485.1 Naso brachycentron
GTATCTTGTGTTATATTTTCTATGTAGGACTGCTTGTTGTTTGTTTGTAACTTTGTTTAATTGTGCTGCTGCCTGTCTTGGCTAGGACACTCTTGAAAAAGAGATTTTAAATCTCAATGGGGTCTTCCTGGTTAAATAAAGGTTAAATCAAGAATAAAAAAAATATTGGCCAGTATATACACTGAAAATAAGTCTGACCTAAGACTGATTGATGATATGTTAAATGCTGATGTATCCTGCTGGCTCTTATTCTGAGGAGCTACAACTTGGAAATGAATTCAAACCGCTAGCTCAGATGAGAAACATGCTGCGTCTCATGTCAGGAATAGTTGATTTAATTTTGTACGAAATTGCGCAAAACAAGCAAAAACTGCGTATTTGCTGTCAACTACCAAAAGCTACACCATATGTATGTTTGCACACAACATTTTTGTCTCATGGTAAGGTGGGTTGAAGGGGTAAAAGAGTTCACTGTGCACGGCTGATGACACAGTAACATGCAGACACTGACAGTCCACGTCAGCAGAGCAGGAAGTGAGTCACACTGAAAAGGCCCACGTCCTGTGAATGATGCACAGGATTGCATTATAATGTTGCCCACGGATAAAACAAATCGCACGCAGTTTTTGCCCACTTTAAAAATGTATTTATTAAATGTACAGGTATGTATGTGTATTTACCCACGTCCCATTACAGCTGATGCTGCTCAGAGTCTGTTCCAGCCACGGGTGAGCTGAGGTTCCCTCACAACAAAGAAGTTAATCGTTTATTCTTAGAAGCCAATTGAGAGGCTGCATATAAATAAATGTATATGTATGAGTAAGGACATGTGTTGGCAGTAGGCTGGATATGTTTAAGCTCGTCGTGCAGAGAGCTGTCCTGAGAGGAGGGTTAACAGCATAGAATTCAAGTTCACCTCACTGGCTCCGCTGCGGTTTGTCCCTGCTGTGTCTTTCTGCAGCCTGTATGTGTGCACATGTATGGCTGTCTCAGTTGTACAACATGTATGTTTCATACCTCTGCACTGTTAGTGTTTGAGTCAGAGGAAAACATTTCTGTTGTGCACTTTGTGGCTGAACACCGAACATGTTATTTAGTCCGATGGACAAAAAGCTTAATTTTGGAAACTATAGAAGCTTCTTCTAGGTCACTTCAAAGTTTGTTTTTGTTCCCTCTTTTCTGGCAAACTATAACCAAATCGTCATTAGGGCTGTGTTAAAAAAATCAATACAGCAATATATTGCAATATTTATTTTTGTGATATACTGCATCATGTCGTGACCCGTGTATCATGATGCGTATCATATCATGAAGTCTTTGCTAACACCCACCCCTAAAGTTCAGTGACACAAAAAAACAGTGGACGCACTTTATTTTCATGTTTTCTATTTCATTGTGGCCAGTTAAAGTGCAAGAGTGCCCTTGAATTTCATCATTCATTTTGATGCTACGGCAGCTACATCAGTGTGTTTGGTAATCAGCCAATACCGTTCAAATAAATTAGAAATGATAATTTTGAATTAAATTGTTTTGACTCAATTCGTCAGCTGAATTATAAATATAATGTGATGTGATGTATTAAGTCTACCCAGGTCGTACACTGCAACTTGTATTTCAGCTGTTTTTTAAATTTTCAGTCAACTATGTGGAACATCACAATATGCATCGTATTGTAATGTATCGTGATGTAATCATATCATGCCTCATGTATTGTGATGCGTATCGTGTTGTGGAGTCCTTGCCAGCACTCACCTCTAGACGCCATGTGAGTTTTTAGGAGTGGTTCTCTTCCACAGAGCCACAACAGTGTAACTGTCGTATTCAGCATCTCTCCAATCACAGCTGTTGAAGCTTTTATGCAGCTAAACACACGAATAAGCAAATGTTTGGTCCAGTTTGTTTTCTGCTGGATTTTGAGCTATTGAGAGTCTCTGCCTCTGTCTCTGTGTGTGCTCTGCAGATGTAGCAGCAATCCTTTTTGAAAAATTCTACTTTGTGTGGATCAACAGAAAGAAACGCTAATAAAAATCTCATTATTATTTCAACAGCAAGATGTCGAGAAGTTCTCTGACATTGAAAAACTCTACCTCTACCTCAAGTTGCCTTCTGGTCCCGTCAGTAACACTGATAAAAGGTAAGAATGCACCTGCTGTCTGACAATATTCACGGAAAAATGGACAATTGATAAAATATTTATGGAACAGGAAACCACTTAAATGATCATTCACTGATAGAGGCATGCATTTCTGTCAACTATTGTCTTTAAGCATTGTGTTATGTAAAATGTATGGGGTGGAAGTAATCATCATGCACACAATTAGATTTTAGATTAGCTTCTCAGGACTGGGTGACTTGAGTCAGACAAGTGTTGTATCTTTTGTTGTGTCATTTGTCAATCAGTGAATGATCCACATCTCTCCTCAGTGATCAGAGCACCCTGTCATCAAGCCGCACACAGCAGATGCATGCCTTCAGCTGGATCCGCAATCATTTAGAGGAATACCCAGAGACCTCTCTGCCCAAACAGGAGGTCTACGATGAATACAAGTAGGTAGAAACAGACCGATGTTACATACATTTCAGAAGATATTAAATAAAAATTGATGTTTTTGTAAGCTGAGACTTTATTGTTACTCTACTAGTTTCTTATCCAGTACAAACAACATATAACATGGAGAATAAATTAGATTTTTTAAGCCTCTGCGCCGGTGATAACATGGAAGTAGACAATATGTTTCCTGTTTTGTCCACACCACCTCCCCGATCCCATTCTTGTGTGGCTCAAATGTCGACTTTGCCTCAAAGACGAACTGATCAGAGTTTGGTGGTCAAAGTTACTGTGACTTCACAAAGCATGTTTGTGGCCATAACCACAAGTCTTTATACTCTAATTACAACGATATCTATCACAAATGTCCAATAGGAACAAATGATGGAAGTGATGCTATTTTATATCTCAAAGGTCAAAGGTAAACTTCACTGTGACATCGTAATATTCTGCAAAAATACTTTACTGGCCATTATTCAAGAAAACAACTGAAGAACAAGTCGAGTCAATTTTATTTATATAGCGCCAAATCACATCAAAGATGTCTCAAGACACTTTACATGTAGAGTAAGTCTAGACGACACTCTATAATTAAATAAATTTATGTTAAATGTACTCAAACCTATCAGTTGAAAGCAGTTCCCACAGGAGCAAGCACTTGACGACAAGGAGAAATGGAGAGGAAGAGCAAGAAGCAAGATTGGGTGGGGGGGTGGGGGTGGGGGGGACGACACTACTACTTCTACTACTACAACTACTACTACTAAAAATATTGTGATAAATATGATAAAGGTTTGACCAATAATAATAATAGTAATAGTAGTAATATGGTAAATTTAATAGAAGTTTGACTACGGTAAGTGAGTTGCAGTGAGCTGTGATCAGCGATCCATGCGCGGCCACAGTCCATGGAAATCTGCGGGATGATAAAACAGAAAGACTCCGGGATGAAATCAAGTTAGTAACAGACATTAACGGCACATAAACATGTGAGGAGAGAGATGAAGACAGAGAGGAGCTCAGTGTGTCATGGAAGTCCTCCAGCAGCCTAGGCCTGTAGCCTATAGCAGCATGACAAGGGGCTGGTCAAGGCAAGCCTGGGCCAGCCTTAACTATAAGCTTTATCAAATAAGTCTACTACTCCTAAATGTGGAGATGGTGTCTGCCTCCCAGACTGAAACTGAAAGAAGGTTCCACCGGAAAGGAGCTTGATAAGTGAAAGCTCTGGCCCCCATTCTACTTGTGGATCTTTGGGACCACCATCAAGTCTGCATCCTGAGACCCTAGTGTTCTTGTCGAGTCATAGGGTACTATAAGCATCCATTTTTCTTCATTTGTAGCTCCTTTGCATCAACATCCACATTTAAAGTAACGTAGTGCGCCACGTGCTCGTTGGTTTTGCTGATTTTGAGCTTTAGATGACTGTCGTTGCATCATGTGACTAAGGTCTCCATCAGTCCTCTGTTAAAAAAAAATACTGGAATCATACATGGAAATAAAGCAATAACTTCCATGTAGCGAAATAATGCATTTAATACCTTTTTATTAAATTCCATCAGTGTCTTCACAACATATTTATGTGAATCTGCACAGGCATGGATGTAGACTGTAATGTGATTGGTTCACTGAGGCGTACAACCACGACGTGGTAATTTCATTCTTTCATTACTAACCAGCAGGTTTCACTATTTGTTTGAATATTTGTAGTTGTTGAATTGATAACAGCAACCAATGTTTGAAATTCTATCTGGTCGAAATTGCTGCAGGCTAAAGCGTGAGTATAAATAGACGCTGCAGGCATGGCAATCACAGAGAGCAGCATGTGTCGGTAATATTAGAATGGAAAGTCTGAGACAACCATTGAAATGCTCTGACAGTGTTATGTAACTGTCTTTTTAGCTCCACCAGATCAGAAATACAGTGGCCTCCAGAAATATTGGCGCCTTTGGGATAGACAGGTGAAAAGGCTTTAAAGAGCTTCACTTAAAAAACAACAAAAACATTTTGTTCTTTCCGCTAAAACGGCCACATTTGTCAAAGTCAAACTTATGTAAGAGTTTTTCTCTGGGAGTTGTTTCAATGTCCCATTTGTAACATTTTACACAGTACAATTTCTATATAGAGGTGTGAACAGTGTTGACATCTAGTTTAATCTGTGCTGTAAAAGTAAAAGAGTGAATGGCAGTACCGAAAGATATGAAACTGTTCAAATACCATTATATGAACCTTTGTTGCCTGGAAAAAAACAAAACAACAACAAAAAACAATAGAAAATCTGACCACTAGATCATATGGAACCTGTACATTACCAACATTGCACTTTTTTTGTGACTCATCAGTCAAGATCGGATCAATAATTATTACACAGGGCATCTTTAGTATACACATACTGTGTTTAGCACTATGTTAGCTTGTATGTGAGATGATTTGTTTAAAAAAGAAAACATCTAGCTTTTAAAATACAATAAAGAAGACACACAAACTGGTTTGGCAAACAGGTGAACACTTTAATTAAATTTACGCTCAAGGTGTAAAATGTGTCAAAGGGTTTATACAGCACACTGTCATCTGAGTATGCCACACAGAAGCATAAGGGAGCGCGCACACACACACACACACACACACACACGCACAGAGTGTAGCATCACCCTGAGTTTGAGTTTTTTTTATTCAAAAGTTCTGTGATGAATGATTTATGTTTCATCCCACAAGGGATTACAAGACACAGATATAATACAACACAATGTTAGCAGTAAATGCACTTTTACTGTAAACACATTTATAATCTGATACACTCGATATTTAATCTACTGAACCTAACGATACAATGACTTCTGTCTTTTAGCCCAGGTTTTTTCTATAAAGTCAGTCACTACGTATGTTTCAGTTTCAAACAACCATGCTAACACATCTGCATGTCATGAACGCTTTTGACTTTCTTGAATGAGCTTAATCCTAAATCATAATTATATGGACAGTACAAAATAAAATGTATTTCGTTCTCAATATCATTAAGATCACAAGAACAACACAGTCAGTCCTCCTCACTGGTAACCAGTCTGTTTCATGATGCAGAGGGAGTATGTCTGACCTGACCTGTGCACACACAAACCTCTTTTTCCTCACAGATTACACTGAACGTAGTTTTCTGTTCCAGCCTCCTGTTTGATTTTACAGATTATATTTAGTTCAGGCCGGGGCTGTCCAACATTTTTTCAAAGAGGTCCAGATTTGATCATGTGAAAATGCCCAAGGACCAACAGTCCCTCCTGACATTTTTTAACCATGAAAGTTTTTGTACAAATGCACTGTTCAATAACAGATTATGTTCAGTGACAACAACTTTCATTCCTTATGAGCCAAACTAACATCAGCAAACTCTCGCCTCTTCCCGGGACAAATGTTCTCCACCATTTTCCTGCACACTCTCACCCTCCGTAAACGGTTTGTCATGTTTAGCTGTTAGCAATAACCGCTGCTGTGAGGCCGACACAGCTTCAAGTTGTTTCACCTTTTCAGCTCAGTCGCTCCCCGATAGCTTGTCGTACACATCAGCATGTTTTGTCTGGTGACGTCTCATCGCATTAAATTCCTCATACACAGCAACAGTCTCTTGGCAAATTAGGTCAAAAACAGTCGGTACTGTTTTAGTGAAAAATATTGTCATTTTCATCTCACCTGGAAGCAGCAGCCCTCAACATCAACTTTCCTCTTTTTTATCTACAGTCACCCTGACAGAAATTAACTGGTGGGGTCCCAGCATGAGTCACACAGCCAGACGAAGTTACAGAGTGATGCTGCTGCCAAGAGGTGAAAAGAAAAGTTGCATTCTAAATCTGCATGATTTATTCGTTTTGTCTGACAGAGCTGGCAGGCCAAAAATAATCCATTTTAAGACTGAACCTGCAGGCCATATAAAATCTGACCTCATGCTGCGATTGCTCCCCAAGCCAAACTTTGGACGTGTCTGGTTCACAGGGGGAATTCTTCCAACCCCAGACAGTCCCAGGACTTCCTGGTCCTACCCAGGACACACACAAGCCTGATAAAGTTTGGTGTAAGGATTTAAACTGACATCTCTCAGAATCTTGGTTTTGCTTTTCAGAGCTCTACTGGCCGACTCCGAGAGAACTGCATAAAGTTCATATGTTCGCCTTAGTAAGTTCCTATTTCATTCTGGGGAAAAATAAAAGCTGAATTACACAAAATATTGCAAATAGCTAGGATTATACCTGAAGTACATTATTTCTGTTTTCTCTTCATTTATGGTCATTTTCTCACCTCTGCCCATGAGAGCAGTCATTACGGATCTTCTTCTGAGTCAGCCAGCAAAATAATATCATCTACATGTAACAGTATGCTAATGTTTACCCCTCTGCACCGCACTTCACATCCTAATAATGTCATGGTACTGGCTAGATAGTTGATTAATACTGCAAATAAGAGTGAGTGACGAGGCATCACCCTGTTTAATGATTTTAATGTTTTGTTTTTATGTATGTAAAGCACTTTGGGCTACAATTGTCTTGTGTGAAAAGTGCTATATAAATAAAGTTTGATTGATTGATTGATTGAAATTGGTGCATGTGATCTGCAAACCCAGTCAGCCAACTCTTACTGCATGTGTGACGTGTGAGTGATGAATGACGTCAGACTTGAAAAGTCAGAAACTCTCCTTTGATCCTTTATTGAAGAATAAAAACAGTCGCTACAAACTTAAAGCCTGAATGACCTCAGAAAGCCCAAACAGGCTTACAAGACACCATTAGAAGAAAAAAACAAACATACCAGATAAACCAGAGTAATTTCATAAATACAACAAGTTGCCCTAAACAAGTAAACCATCCTGCTGCTTTCTCCAAGCTGCAGAAACAAAGAAGCCCAAACTATAAACATTAAAGGAAAACAAAAGTTCTGTTTTTTTGTCGTCTGTGCCCCAAAACATTTCGGGGTGCTGAACAGATTTTTCATTCAGCAGAGAAGTTCTGAACTCATCATAAATTGGACAGTACAGAAGAATGTGATTCATTCTCAGTTTTTCCTAATTCATATAATTCACACAACCTACTGTCCTAATGGATGTTTTTAAATCTGCCAACTTCAAGGGCCAGAGGAAGGATTCCAGTCCTCAGCTGAGCGATCAAAGACCTCTGACTCCTCGATAAATCTGCAGTGACGTACTGTTCAGCGCCGTAATTATGCTTAATTTGGATATCGTTCTGTAATTTTGGTTTTAACATATCATTTAACCATTTGCTCTCAAATCTAACAAGTAACTTTTCTCTGATTAAACTCACTATACAAGATAAATTATTACTGTACATGTATCGCAACTCTGTTTCCTCAAAAATAGCACAAATTTCCCAATTCCATGGAGAGCCATGCAGCTCACCCCAAAGAAAAACCTTTTTATTGACCCTACTTTCAGACATATTAAGAAAACGATTCCACAATCTTATTATTTCACATTTTTGACTTATTGAACCAGGAATCCAACCCACGTCACCTTGATCAGCCAAAGAAGGAGTAAACTTACAAACACCTAAGAAACATCGTGCAGCTCTCAGCTGTACAGAATCAGCTACTTTTTATTCTTTAATTCCCCAAATCCACCATCATTCTTTCTGTCATCCTCACTACTACGTTCTCTAACACTTCTCCAAGAAATTCAAGTATCTTTGTGAGCAGTGACGCACTTCTCTCAGCTTCCTGTCTCGCCTGCATTTCCTGATGTGTTTTCATCTCTGCCAGCTTCTCCTCTATCTCTCTTTCACGAGCTGCAATTAACTCGTTCTTCTTCTTCATGTCAGCTTCCTTTGCCCTCATTTGCTGCTCATACTCTTCCTCTATCTTCTTCCTCATGTTCTCCATCTCTTTCCGCATTTCTTTTTCTTTCTCTTTCAGGATTCGTTGTTTTTCCTCTTCAATCGCTCTCTCTGCTACCTGGAACATTTCGGTGGTGTAATGGCTTCCTCCATTCTTCTCTGTAATAGTTTTGATCTTCTTGAGCAGCTCACTGACCTGAGAACGAGCTGTCATGTCCTTATTGAGGACGTGGTACCAGCCGTTACATTTGGCCACAAGTTCCTGCAGCTCTTCACTTTCCCCCAAGAACTCCTCAATGCTTGTTTCCTCGAGCTGGTCTCCATGAGTAAAGAGAACCATGCTGTATTTGTCTGCTTCCTCTCCAAAAGTCTCCTGAATCTTCTCCACTGTCTTCTTTTCTTCGTCCGTGTATCGGTCCAGTTTGATGACGATCAGGAAGATATGAGGTCCAGGAGAAGCGTAAGAAATGCACTGGACAATATCTTTAAGGTTGTCACTCCTGGTGTCAAACAGACCTGGAGTGTCGATGACAGCGATCTTTTGTCCGTCCACCTCACTGTAGGACTTAGCACAGGTCAAGGTCAAAGATTTTGGGGAGCGTTTTGATTTAAACTGATTTTTTCGCAGAATGGTGTTTCCCGCAGCGCTCTTCCTGGCGCCAGTCTTCCCCACCAGCACAATCCTGATCACCTCATTGTTGAATCTGGTCAATTCTGCTGAGGTGTCTAAGAAAAAGAGAAACAGGCTAATTATCAAAAGGTGTTCATAAGATGATTATGAACAGTCAAGATGGTTTGAGAACATCTGGAACAAGCAGCGGTTTGCCGTCAGGATGAAATAAGCTCAATATGAGCATATTAACACGACACTAAAGAGGAAGCAGTTACACTCCTCACAGAGTCTTTCAGTTTATCTTGTGCTTTGCTGCCCCCTTGTGGCCTCTGTAGGCTTTTGTCTATGTTTAGACTACCAGTTCAAACAGGTGGAGAGTCACCGCTCACCTGGTATCAGAATTTGGACTGAGGTGCAGGAGTCAAAAAAGTTTCAAATAAAATGGAGAAAAACCATCCACACTCTGGGATCTGTGCAAAAATCGTTTTCATGCAAGCGTTCGGTCTTTTGACCTTCTTCAAGGCACGAAGGGATACAAGTGTGACAGCAGTACTTCAAAAGGCTGAGACGACCTTAAACATCTGTCACAGAGATCAGCAGAAAGGAAATGATATTATTGATAAGTACAAATCAGAACAGAATGAAAGGCTTGGGTTTTATGTTACATTGTTCACTGTTAATCTGTAAATTTGAAATATACAAACTTGTTCAAATTGGCATCCTGTCAACCAAATGATTCATCTTTTGAAAAATCAACCTGCACACGCTGAACTTGCTCGACTGGTTTCTGTCAAGCTCTGCATTGTCCCTTAATTGTCTGTCTCAATCATTTCTGAACTGGTTGTCCCAACCTGACTTTAGGGCTACAAGTCCAAGACACAGTGTTCAGAGACAACAAACAAGTGTTACATATAGTTAAATAGTAAGGTACAAATTTTGTATTTATTGTGTATATCACGTAAATGTGATTGTTTGTAAGCATGGTTTGCTGTCTCTGAATGTTGTGTCTTGGACTTGTAGTCCTTAAGTCTGGTCTGGACTACAAGTCCCTTAAGTGTTAGCCAGAGGCTTTGTCTTTTGAAGCAAGTGTTCCACATCAGGTTAATCAAAACTTGTCTCAGCCTTTTGAAGTGCTGCTGTTCACACGCTTGCATCAAAATGATTTTTGCACAGATCGGAGAGTGCGGATGCCTCGACTATCTGTTCAAAAATCATCGAGACGGACAATGAAGGGACAATGCAGAGTTTGACAGAAACCGGTCGAGCAAGTTCAGCGTGTGCAGGTTCATTTCTCAGAAAACCCAAGCCTTTCATTCTGTTCAGATTTGTACTTATCAATAAGATCATTTCCTTTCTGCTGATCGGTGTGTATTGATCTCTGTGAAAGATGTTCAAGGCAGCATATTGATGCAGGAAGATACAGAATTCTGTGTTGTTACTTGATTTGTCACATTCTGTTATGGGTAATTATTTTTATTTTCCATAAAAAAGAATTCTAGAATCTTCCTCGACACATTTTGAATTGTTTACTGACAGATGTGTTGATCATTTGCACCCAGTTCATATCAGAGTAACATCAGTAAGCTCAGAAACACACAGTTTGACAGTTTGTCTTCCAAACCCATAAAAATGCTGAAGATTTGAAAAAAGTTCTGTGATTTCATTGGAACACTGCCCAATTTATAACTGTTGAGAGAAAAAACTAAAGTAAATATACAGAAAAGTGAAGATGCAATCAACATCATAAACACAGTTTATTAACTCACCATAAGTGAAAAACTCTCTGGCCATGGTCGAGTTCTGGAGAGACGAGCTGATGTGCTGCTGAACAGGAGTGACTTGTGTCTGCAACACGTCTTTATATAAAGACTCCACACAGCAAACCACACCTTTCAACACACTGCTGACATCAAAGTGCATTTAACACGTTTCACTCAGTTGTGCTGTAGTTTGATGTTTCATGAATTAAATCTAAACGAGATTTTTATGTTTTTAAACACTTTCTGTTTCTGTTAAAGTATAAAATCTCTGCCTCAATAAACAGAAAAAAGGTGAAATGTTGCCTTTGACTATTTTTCTCTTAACAGGATTTTATTTACTAGATTTACTCCATTTCTGCTGTTTCACAGTCTACATTAAAATGTTTTTTCTTTTTTCTCAGTAAGTTCCCACTCTTATATGTTTTAACTTAAACCTTAAATGGGATTCACAGCTTGTTTCATGTTCCTTTCTGTTTTTTTTTTTTTTAACGTAGCATGGCTTGAATATCCAGTCTCTCTGCATTGACTGCATTCCTTCTGAAAAAAATCTTATCGCTCCTGTTTTATTTGCTTGATCAGTAACACTCTTTTTACTCAATAACTTCAACAGTTCATGGAAAGCTGTGCCAGATCCTGAGGCTCCAGTAAAATTCAGTCAAACCAACTTGCAGCAGAAACTGACTGAGCAACAACACTGGAGAAATCAAGAGAAAATGAAGACAAGCAGAATAAAAATAGAAAAAGAACAGTGTGGTGGTGTCACGTGACATTCTGAAAGAACTCATTGAGCTGAACAATGTCACTGGTTAACTTCACTCTCATTAATCTTTTTTCTCAGCACATTCTGTTCATCCTCCCATCAGCATTTACAAAAAATACAACCAGCTCCAACCAACCAGTTTTCTTCAGATTGAAACTACGGCACACGTACAGAGTGTAAACCTTAAATATTTGTCATAAGGTCACAACAGGAAGTTACATGAACATGTGTTCTGTAAAAACCAACAACTCTTAATGCATGTGTGACATGCAAGAGCTGCATGAAGTGAGAAACGTAAGAAATGCAAATAGAGTTTTCTGTCCTGGTGTCGAACAGACCCGACGTGTCGATATCAGAAGGAGCTTTGATTGAGACTTTGTTTGTTTTGTGCAGCGCTCTTCCCACCTCCAGTCTTCCCCACCATCACAATCCTGATCACCTCATTTTTGTATCTGTTGTGTTTTTTTATGGGATGTCTGAAAAAAATGACCAACATTTACCAGTCTAGGTATGATTATGCAACTTCTACATGTGAGACACTAAACAGCTCTGCACTCAGGATGGTTTAAAAACTCTAGTTTAGTTTTTCACAACCACTGACATAAACAAACTTTTCATAATCATTACATCACTATCAAGGCAATCATACGAAAAATCATGAAACCCATAATGATGTTAGAGAGCAATATGTCATGATCCACAGAATTAATCAGCCTATTATTGATATTAATGATTATTAACGGCTGTATGATCATTTATTAAACAATTAAAGCTGTTTACACATTTCAAGTCTGTTGCTTCAGTCCAATTTCACAATCACTCAGTTCAGTAAAATCTTGGTCTTGACACTTCCGAAACATTCATTAGTCAATTTGCACAGTTAACATCCATGAATTAACTGTTCGTTGCAGCTATGTAAGATCACAAACAACAAGAAAATCAAAAAAGCAACTTAAAGATAAACAAAGGAACTGAAACAGTTCAACAAATCTGTTGCAGTTTTTATCGACGGATAATTCTTCTAAAAAAGGCAATTATAACGTCTAAAAGTGAGCGTTTTTTCTCTGCTACCTGTCTCGCCTGTTTTTCCTGCTGTCCCTCCAGTTCTGTCTGGCTCTCTTGCACTCTCTTTGATTGGATGTCCATAAACTTGTTTCTCTCCATTTCACTCATTTCTTTCTCACACTCTTCCTCTATCTTCTTCCTCATGTTCTCCTTTTTTTTCA
>JAQFJA010000001.1:16257883-16275740 GCA_029874485.1 Naso brachycentron
CCCCCCCCCCCCCCCCCCATCCACACCTCTCCATACACCGGCAAAAGAAAGGGGTTTCTCCGGGGTCAGTGGTTTGTGGTGATATCAGTGAACAGAACAGCTGGACCTGTTCATCACTGCATTGTCCTTAAATTGTAAAAGTTAAAGATCAGAGATCATTCAAGGTTTACATTTTGATGGATCATCAGGGTGGCTCTCCTGTCTTCAATTTGCGGGCATTTGTCTTTGATTTATGTTAATTAATGCTTCTGGTTATTATGAACACCTTGTGTCCTGAGTTCTGCTGTTAATTCTCCAGCTGAAAGATGGCCAGTCTAACATATGCCTCCTCAGGGCAGATATCCCTATTAGATAATAGATATCCCTCTTTATCAGTGATGCTTTGTGTGAACATTGTGTTGCTAAAGCGCGAAGGTGAGGAGGGATTTGGCCTTGATGAAAAGGAATGCAACACTTGAGCCTCACCATGTGACTTTTGTCAATAGACTTCAGATTGATGGGGATTTCAGTGCAGAGATTGGGTTTGCTCCCTTTTTTAGGATGCTTTGCCCATGTGATCACAGGTACATACGGCTGGAAGACTGGGGAAAATATCTGATAAAACACCAATTCCAGAAAGAGTCAAACTTAAAGACAAGTGGTCAGCCTAGTAAAAAGTAGATGCTTGGGCACAGCTGTGTTACGTAACATTATGTGTAGCATTCCCACTGATGGTTTGGACTGTATTCATTGATGATTATGTTAATGATTTTGATGTAACGCTACTCCACCTGATAAATAAGAATTCATTTAGTCAAGTGCTTATTTTGAGGTTCACCTAATTTGCAGCTGTCATGCAGAGCGATGTGTTTCAGAGAAGCATCAGTCCAACTCGTCACGATTATGGGATGCTAGCAAAATAAATCAGTGTATGAAAATGTATGCAGTTTTTATGTGCTGATGTGATTTAAAGGAGGTATTTGCAGGAGTGACTGCTGATGCCTTGTGCAGTTTTTTTTTGTTTTTTTACCCTACTGGTGTTTCCATAGGTGGCCCGTCCTGCACTACAACATTATTTTAAGTTGCTAAGGAATGCATCTAACTTGCAGCGGCTCAGCACTATTACAAAGCCCAATAAGGCGAGAGCAAATCTCGCTCAGTGTGAGCTGTGGAGGGGATGAATGAGATGGCCTTCAGAGAGACAACATGAGGCCTGGGATCTTGTTTTTCTCCTCTGCTGGACACGAAAGGTTACCATGGATCCCCTGAGCGGCAGGCCCAGAGGTCAAAGGTTTCTTTAAAGTGTTCAATAGATGGAGGGCAGGAACACAAAGCACAGGACTTAAATCTTGCCTACAATAATGCTGGTTGCTCATCTAGTTTTATCAGCTGCTGCAATAGTCATCAACTGGTCTACTTATGTTTTCATGAGCATCTTCTCCCCTTGTATATGTCGTTGTGTAGCACAACTTTAATTTTGTCATGTGCCTTCCTCTTACTTTCTTGATGTGCCACGACGAAGGATAAAACTGTTGTTAAACACAGAATGGTGGTATTTACAGATAGACTTTTTCAGCTTCGTGTTGTGATATGGAGATTGAAGACAATGAAGCCACTGTCTGTGCTGAGTGGAGGGTTGCTGTTGAGTGATTGGAAAACTTTGTGGCAGAGATAAGGGATTGGAGGAGGGGCTGAGAGCTCCTTCCAACATGCTCCTCTACCGCCTGGACACTGCTTTGAGAGGTCACGCTGCTCATGGGAATAGTTCTTTGTTCAGCCAGGCTAGTGGTCACTTCACTGTCCTGCAGCCTGTGTGAAACAGCAGCCCATCTGCCAGCCAGCGAGTGATTGATTTGTGTGCTTTTTCAGCTCTGCATTCTTCTTCCTGTTTGATTATCAGCCCACGTGTTTTCAGAGCTTTTTCTTAATGTTCAGCTGGGCCACTTGACAATGTAGAGGACTCATCACTCAATTAGATGGTTGTGTTTTTTTCAGCAGGACATGTTGAATCACTAAATGTAAAAGTAATTTTTTTTGGTTCAGTATGTGATTCACAGGAATAGGAAAAATAAGAAGGCTCCATGTAAGACTTTTCAAGGTTGTTTCAGTGAATTAAGAAGGTTTTTCATGGGCCTCCTGATGCTGAAGGCTATTAATTTAACATGCTGCCTGCAGGATGAGGAGAGGATGATCAATTTTAATGTCTCCCCTAAACAGTTACCCTGAGGGGTGGTATTGGGTTGGGAATGGTAGGAAGGCATCGCCGTCCTTATAGCTGAAGTTGATGTAATGCAGCATAACTAAACTCAATCAGTTTTGAGGAGTCTGTTTATTAGAAAGTTAAGAGAATAACTTTGAAAGTGACTGTTTCCTCAGATTGTTTATGTCAATTGAAAATAATTTGGTTTATCATGCACATTAGATTTTTTCAATGTTTTTTAATGATAATATCTTGTCCAGGCTCTTCAGCATCAGTGAGGATGGATTTGACAGTGTCATGTCCTCCTGTGAACTGTAACTTCTAGGCTGAGCATAGAAAGTGCGTATTGTTTAATATGCAAAGTCTAATGTGCTCTGGTGAGTATCAGTATATCATATTTCATGCCACATGTAATTAGAGAAGCAGCAGTACATGTGTTTGTATTTGCACAACTTAAGCAATATAAAAGCAAAAACGTAAGATTGTCCTCTGTGTTGTCGATTCATCTTCGAGTTTGAAATGAAAGAAAATTATAAATATATTTGATTAAAATGAGGAGCAAAGTTGACTGTCCTTAAATAACTGGAGGTTTTCCACCAGAAGAAGTACATCGCTGTGTGGAGGATGATATCTGAAAGAAAACATAAGAAAAAGTGCCTTAAGTAGCTCAAATGCAGGTAGGCCACGCTGTGCTGTGTCCTGAGAAAATGACCACAGTAACCAGAGGAGAGAGGGCTGAACTAATTCCTGGTATTTGTAAGGGAACCTTTGTTTGGGCCTGACCTGTCCACTGACCTTCAGTTTGTTGAGCTGCTGCCATCGGCAGGCCCATCTGTTACGATTTGAAGAGAGGCAACTTCAGCTTTGAAAGAACATGCTGAAATTCACCTGGAAGGCATGTGGACAGACTCGTATTTGTGTACCTTTAGCTTTGCATTTTGGACCCTTGAAATTGCTGTCACTTTCTGCATGCTTTCACATACTGAGCTTGTCATATGAGCTTCAATTCACTAGTGATTAAAAAAAGAGAGAGAGAAATAGGCAACTTTTAAATTTAAATTCATGTTGCGATCCTTTTAAGCTGTGTTGTAATGTTTTGTGGCAGCTGGACCAAATATATTGTTTTATTTGTGTTAGCAGCAGCAACAGGCATATGTCACTGATACAGCAGAGTCGGGTATTATTACAAAACAGCATTTGAGCAGCTGGAGAATGAGCTGAGGGATTTCAAGGCAGTTTGCAGGGCAGAAATGAGCAGTAATGCTGGTTTCGGGTGGTCATGCGGGGCTCTACCAGGGTTTGCGGAGGTCAGAGTTGAGAGGTGAGATTGCTTAGAAGGAGAGAACAGTTTTTTTTTTTTTTACGTTTTCAGAAAATAGGTGGAGGAATTTGTTCTGTTTTAGCTGGCTGTTTTATTCCAAACCAAACTAGACCAAAGGTTTGTATTCATGTCTTTTGGTGGAATAAAGAAAATGGCACACAAGTAAAAATCTTTTCGCTGTTTAGATTTGAGTAACACACAAATAATAGATACTGAATGAGTTAATGCAGACAAATAAAGTGAGTCACAAAGAGCTTTGCATGGTTGCCTTGATAATTTCATCACCGCATTAGATGCCCTTCAGCAAACATCATCACTCAAAGCGGGTCAGCCTTTTCGTTTAAGCCAGGAGAGCTCCGGCCAATGCTGGACCAGCTTTAGCACTTATAGATTTTCCACCATGTCTTAGTAGTTTATCAATAATCAATGATTATCCCACAGTTTGTCAATCCTGCATCTTTTGACAATACAGAAATGCAAAGTAGAGAGGCAGAGGATAAATGCAGCTCATCTCTCATGCCCCACAGTCATATCACTTCTGCACATTAATGACATTTTTGTGAGAGCCTGTGTCAACATGAGGTGGAGGGAGAGTGTGGGGGGGTTTTGAACATCTCTCCTGACTTCTGTCTTCACAGCAAACAACCACAACAAAGCATAGAGGGGTAACAGCACAGGACTAATTTGATTAAATGTGTCTATGGTGAAAGGATCTGATTGTGACAACAGTTTGCCTCTTTTCCAATAAGAGCAATGTCAGGGACATATGTGCATTTTTCTGAAAAAGAAACAGTAAAAAACATCCGTGCATTTTATAGAAAAAGTTATCTCGATTCATACTTCTGTCAAGTCCCTCATATCAGATACCGTAGCAGCACACTGACGATGGAAAAAAAGAGACCTAGAGGCCAACATAAAATACATCAATCTACAACAGTTATGTCAGTTATAATGAATCAATAAATTGCTTCAAAAATAATCCAGCAATCAGAAATACAATTTATCCTCAACTGAAACTGTCACCATTACCTTGGTCAAAATGAGGCGCTCTTTCCTGCACAAATGTCAGCTTGAATTGAAGGTTGTGTAAAAGTCATAATTCACTGAATGTTTTTGTGTCAGTCAGAGGTCTCCTGCTGGTTAGCACCATAACACCTGGCAACAGAGCTAGCTTTCATACACACTACTGTGAGTTTACTACAGTGGAGGGATTCCCTGTGGGCCTTTCTTAAAAGCACAGTTTACCATCGCTTGGCGTTGTGTGTCTGTGTGGAAAAAATTTGTTGAGAAGAATGTTGGATGTTTTTCCTTACATGATTCTGGATGTGTACACGAAGGTTAAAGAGCACCACAGTGTGTTTATTTATTCTTATGATAATGAGTTACAAGTAAACATGCTGCGATGCCTACTGTTCTTTCGGTAATCTCTGTATTTGCTCTTTACCACAAACAGCAGTGCAATTGATTTCTTGTAACAAATGATTGACCTCAGACTCCTGCAGCATTCTGAGCACAGAGGGGGGACGATGCACGTGTGGGTGACCTTAATGGATTTAGGACTTTTATGGCTCAGGAAGAACCACACTCAAAGAGAGCTTTTATTAACGAAAGGGGCTAAAACAACTTAAATCATTATAAAATGCATACACTCTCAGCTGTTTGGTTCCCTTAGAAGACATTGTTGTTATTCACGTTGGGGCTCAGTGGCTTTCTTCTCAGCTGGTGGCTGACAGCAGCTCAGTTTCAGGGAAACTCTATCCATGCAGGATGTAGCTATTTCACTCCAATCATCACCTTCCTGCAGCACTCATCAGGTCTGTAGCTTAAGGTGAAAAGGAATCACTGCTTTCTGACAGCCACTGGATCTGACTGAGATGGATGGATGTCTGAAATACATCAATATGTTTGAAAATGGAGATAATTCAGAAGATGGTCATCCTTTGCATTGCTCTTGTGGAAATGGTCACGAACACTTGATGGCATTAAATAATTTCAGTGTCTCGTGTGCTTTAGCTTAATGTCAAAGTGTTGTGGCAACTCACAGGGCGTAACACAACACCAGCCTTCACAACAAAGAAACGCCTCAAGGGAAAGGAGTTTCCTTGACTTTATCTTAAAAAGACGACATGTAAGAGATAAAAACATGAATACTCTTTTGGTTACCGGGAAGAATCCTAACATGCAAGACACAAAGAGTATTGTGTGTTAGGATGAGCTCTACATCTGGGCCAGTTCTCCTCTTATGGCCCTTGGTAGAGCTACAACCTCAATATGAATCCATAGAAGTTGATAAATGTTGCTGTGTTACAATAAATCCAGTAACTCAATGGCCACTTGTTCTTAGCCAATCCTGTTACGTAAAGAATTTACTGGGAGACAGTAAACCACTGTAAAACAAGAAATATGTGAGAAATGAATTTCAGTTTAGCCCTAGGGATGCAGAAACTAAAATATGTTTTCATTATATAGTAAAGGTTGTCTCCTGCTGCTCTGTTTTGCTGCAGGTATCTCTTCTTTTGCAATCCAGCCAACATCAATAGTGGTGACACAAGGCTCAGTCGCCAGGTTTTCCTGCAAAATCACTGCTCACCCTCCTCCAATCATCACTTGGGAGTTCAATCGGGTCACATTACCTCTTGCCACTGAAAGGTACGCACTCACCGTTTTCACCTTAACCTAATATAATCTGTGACTGCTCTTTCCACTTATCTTTTCTTTGTGTCAATTAAAAAACTGTACATGTAGTTGCCCCCTACTGTTCTCACATACATGTTCGTAATGTCTCTGTCATTGCAGAATCACGGTCCTGCCCAGTGGTGTTCTTCAGATCCACGGTGTGCAGCGGGCAGATGCTGGAAATTACCGGTGCATTGCAACCAACATTGCCAGCCGCCGCCGAAGCTCAGAGGCCACCCTCACTGTCACCCCAGGTGTGTCAAGCAGCTCTCTTTTCATATGTGTTGTCGAAAAAGTATCATCACAGTCTAGTGGTGAAATATCCATAACAGAGAAATACAGTGTGTGCTGCAGATGATAGAGATATCTTCATGTTTGAAGTTATTGCCGTATTTGTTTGTTCTGCTATATCACTGATAGCTAGGAAGTGTGTGCCTGTGAGGCAGATGTAGACGGGTCAGAAGTTTGTTGATAGGCTTATTTATCTGCGTAAGGGACAGCACAGAGATAGCATTTTTCACTCCAATCTACAGGGTACATTACACCACCACACATGCATTAAAGCTGTCTTCCTCCTCCTCTCCCTCCTTTCTCTCTGCAGCCCCCAGCCCCCAGCTTCCCCAGAGGCCACGCATCATCGCCGGCCCACAGAACATTTCAGTGTCGCTGCATCAGAATGCCATCCTGGAGTGCATGGCCACAGGCAATCCCCGGCCCATCATCTCCTGGAGCCGCGCAGACAGCAAGTCTATTGATGTTTACAACACCAAAGTGTTGGGAAATGGAAACCTCATTATCACAGACATCAAGCCCCAGCATGGTGGAGTGTACATGTGCAGAGCCACCACACCCGGCACAAGAAACTATACCGTCGCTTCAGCAAATGTCACTGTTTTAGGTAAAGACATACAGTATTTTTGCTTGATAAATTTAGATTTTGTATTGATTATTCAAAAACATCTCACATTTCTATATTTCTATCGATGTCATTCTTCTAAAGCACCACCTTCCTTGGTTGAATGGCCGGAGAGTCTGACCCGTCCACGAGCCGGCACCGCCCGCTTCGTGTGCCAAGCTGATGGAGTACCAATGCCTCAAATCACTTGGCTCAAGAACGGAGAGAAAGTCCACTCCAATGGTCGTATTAAGATGTACAACAGGTATTGTTCTCTTCAGTTAAAGGATCATTCCTTCCTGTTGAACAGTCTAATTGGCCAATTTAAATTATTTGAATAAATAATACACAGCAGGAAGGAAACTGAATAATTTACGTCAGTGCAGATGGGGCTTTAGTTGGTTTTCCTATAATTTGCTCCCACTCCTTGTTCAACTGTCAATGCTTGTTTAAGGTAATTATGCAGAATGACTACACTGTGGTCAGAGCCTCAGGATAAAGCCATCTGTGTGCATTCGCTTCATCCGTGTACCTCTCTGTCCTGCAGCAAACTGGTGATCAACCAGATCATCCCTGAGGATGACGCCATCTATCAGTGCCAAGCAGAGAACGAGCAGGGATCCGTTCTCTCCATGGCAAGGCTCATTGTGGTGATGTCCGAGGATCGCCCAAGCGCTCCCAGGAATATCCGAGCTGACACCGTGTCGAGCTCTGCCATACTTCTGGCTTGGGAGAGGCCTCTGTATAACTCGGATAAAGTTATTGCTTACTCGGTGCACTACATGAAGGCTGAAGGTGAGTTGTGTGTATACAAACAGGAGAGGACAGGGGTTGTATTTTCATTGGTTTTTGTCACACAGGGGTTATTATCTCTGCGTAAAGAAAACTATTAACGTATTCAGATATTAACGTATTCTCATGTTTGTGGCCTTAAAAAGAGTGCTCAACTGTTTCAGCACTGAACTCCTATAACACTGTTGGACACACTTGAGATACACTAGAGCTGTCATATTTTTTATTACATTGTCCCATATTACTCTTTTTTAAAACATGTAGCCAACATTACCCACAATGCAACTACAATGCACTACAATCCAACTTTCATTGTGTGGTTCTTGACGATGCAATGACTATAAAGGCACTCTATTCTAGACTGCAGACAGTTTTGTCAGAGATTCTGGTTTGTTACGCTAGCGATTAACGCAGCCTCGAGCTGCCAGCCTCTTGTAGATAAGGAGCAGGCGGCAGAGGTCTGGAAAGCTCAATACTTTCAAACTCTACACCCCCGATTTTCAAAAAACACATACTTTCATCCTCGAATGATTCTAAGACTTAACAAAGCTCCAGTTGGAGGCTTTATACAACTTTAATGTGTCAAATCACTGAAGATCCCTTTAAGGTAGCAGAAAATATCAGTTTAGGAACTTAAATTCTGCCATTTCCTGTCTAGAAAGTACAGTATATTGTGGGAGCTGACTTTGTGTTGTCAGTGCAGTGTTGATGGACAAAGGTCAACGGAAAGAAGGAAGACTTCTTCAATATGAAGAAGGACAACAGCTTTTTCTTGGCAAGCAGGAGCAGTTCTCTGTAGATTCAGCCCTGTTGAGTCTGAGGAGAGGGTCCTTTTCTTCTGGCTGATAAGATGCAGGATGAAGGATGCAGACAAAACTATTCACAAAAAGCACAAGGGTTGTAGTGTGGCAGCAGAAAAGCCTTTCAGCTTTCCTGGGAACGCTTGCTGTTGATGACAAGAGTCACATTCAAACAATGCAACATTTCTGAAAAAAGTTCAGCTCGCTCATTCAAGCCCTGCACTTAATTATAATGCTGCTGACTTCCACTGGGGAGGTGAAACGTACAGAATTTAACCAGAGAAAAAGGAACACCTGCTCGATATTGTTGGGGATAAATAGGTTAAAATAAAAAGAGCAAGTTAACCACATTCCCCTGTTTTATCCTTTAATAACTGACATCTGTCAAGGCTTTTCTGTACTTACGTACTTCAGTGACAGAGTTTCCACGGTCTCAGTCATGAAGAATGACTGTTCATTGACATTGACAAAGTATCAGACAGTACGCTCTGCACCTGAGGTTACTGACAAGGAAGTTTAACTCCCAGTGAAGGCTAATGAAAGGAAGAACTAATTAGTCCCAGTGATGGAGTGCCCAAAAGTGTGTATTCTGCAAGAGCGGTGGGAGGGTGTGAACTCACTGGAAGGGAGACTTTGTTACACTTTGCAAAAGAGGCTTACTGAGGCATTCAGACTATGGAGAAAACTTTTTTAATTACCTGAAGTACATTGTTTACAAGGTCAGAAATTACATTTGGTCATTTTTTTACTCAGGGCACCAGTTCAGCTTTTGTGTGGCTTTGCTAATCCTCTTTAATTAAACAACTATTACACAAAAATGTTTCACTTAATACCATAAAAATAATTTTTTATTGCAACATTAGCATGAACCATGTTTGTACACCTTTGGACAGATACAGAACTGATAAAAAAAGAACTTCTGTTGTCATTATTTTATTGATGATTTTACTTTGAAATAAAACTGTGATACTCCTTTGTCTTTTTTCCAGGATTAAACAACGAGGAATATCAAGTTGTCATTGGAAACGATACAACTCGCTACATTATTGATGACCTAGAGCCTGCTCGCAACTACACCTTCTATGTGGTGGCCTACATGCCCATGGGAGCCAGTCGCATGTCGGACCACGTGTTTCAGAGCACACTTGAGGATGGTGAGGCGTACACACAGTGAAAGTCATAAACTATGTAATCCTTCCCCACCAGAAGAAAGTCATAGGAGTCAGATGGACAAAAAAAATAGAAACTATCTTATTACTGATCTTTTTACAGACTGTTAGTTCAGAGGGTGTTTGTTTGCAGAATATTTTAATTTTGGTCAGTGAGCGTTGTTGTTTATATAACGCAGAATGTGCTAATGGACACAAGCTCTTAGTGTAATATGTGTTTTTGTATTTATGTCCCCCCAGAGTGTTTTGATTCCAAAGCAAATTTAATTTGTGGGTCTGTGTGTCTTATGTGTCTGTTCTACATGACTGAAGTTATTAAATGATATGACATCGGCTGCAGGGCAAACTGGAGGTCAACTCTGTAAAGGTGCCTCAAAATCTAATGACCAGATAAGCCAATAGTCGATCCAGTGGGTTGCTATGTTAGACGCATGAGTTACCACCATGGCTGAATGAATAGTTGTCCTTTTATTTCCCGCCACCAGCCTCTTGGTTACCAGCTCCAGCTTGTCATTGACCAGATCAGTAGCTGGCTTCAGCAAAGTTGTATCATTTTTTTGACCTCTCAGTAGTCTTAAATTTGACTCTTATCCCACACCGTAGTTAAATATGTAAGAATTTGTGTGTCAGATTTTTACATGAAAATATTACTTAAAAACAGGAGTGTGGCTGCATCATATTCTGATGTCCAAAATTTGTTTTGTCCACAGTTCCCCTCCGCGCCCCTGAGCTCAGCCTCACCAGCAACAGCCCTGTTGACATCCAGGTTTCTTGGCAGCCCCTTCCAGACAAGCTGAGTCGTGGCCGAGTCTCCGCCTATCGTTTATTGTACCGCACCAGTGCTGAGAATACAGTGTCACAGGTAGAGCTACCTGGAGAGAAGACCCAGCATCTCCTGGAAAACCTGCAGCCTGACACCATCTACCTCCTGCGCATTGCTGCTGCCACCAGCGTAGGGTGGGGTGAGCAATCCGCCTGGACGTCCCACCGCACCCCAAAGGCATCCGGTGCTCGAGGTACAACATTTGAAAGAGCTATCCACAGTAGCCCTGTCGAACATGCCAGCACACTGAAAAAATATTATCTACTCACAAAGAAATTTGACCCCCAAAATAAGAATTGTCACAGAACAATTCTCTTCTGTTTTAACCATGAGAGGGAGTCTTGGAGAAGATCTTGCTCCAATAATCTTGTTAAGGCAATGCGTTTGTTACTCTGTGACCTTTGCCCTGCACTGTCAGTAACATTGGAAGGGTTTCAGTCACGGGCCATAAAGGGAGCGACTCAGGCCTCTGGGTGGGAAAGAATATACGGCTGCTTAGAGCCACATCTGAAGCCTTAAGGCGGGGGAAGGGAGAATTTGTTTTTCCTGCCCATCTCTATTGCCCTCTGTCTTCAGTTTAAACTCAGACAGGAGCCTTCTATCTGTAAACTTCATTCCCAAAATAAAAATGTGTGAAATCGCTCCCTTGACTGTGAGTGCGGTTGTCTCTGGTTTTCATTGAGTGTGAAACAGCTGCTGGCATCAGATGGTAGTTTCACTTTTCAAAGAAAAGTCCTGGTCAGGAGCCTCCTGTTTGTTACATAAACAGTGAGGACCGCTCGGTGAAGAAATTCCGCTTTTCTAAGAATTAAAGTTCTGAAAAACTTCAGTTGTAAGGACACATAGCAGAACAACACCTTTGAAGTTGTGCTTGGTTTGAATGACCTTTAGGGGGTATTAAGAATTTGCTGTGACACACTGCGGAAATGAAGAAAGAGATAGCGCTTTTTATTTAGACTCACAGAGCAACATTTTGCCTACATGGTCCTTTATCTAGACTGTTTTTTAACTTTTTAACCTATAGTGTTTTATTCTAATCCATCCCAGAATATAATTTTTCTAAATATAAATGTTTTTTGACTCTTTCTCTGTAGTTCCTCTTGCTCCTGAGCTGCATTTGGAACCGTTAAACTGCACCACTATTTTGGTGCGATGGCAACTGGGACCGAGGAACTCAGCCAGTGTGCAAGGATACAGACTCTTCTATCATGAGGAAAGCCAGTCGGAGAGCGCCCCAGTTCAGCTGCGTGCCTCAGACAATACGCACACCATCGGAGGTCTCGGTGAGTTCAGTTTCAGATCATTTGATTCACAAACTCCTGCTGTGGCCCCTTATTATCACGATGTTATACACTATTTCATGTTTTTTTTGTGAAAGCCAACACAGAATAGAAGTTTGCATTTGCACCAGAAGTTCCTTTTATACAGTTGATGATCGATTTAGAGCATCTCGCTGCATAGATTTACATCTTTTACAACATTCATGACTGCTGCATTTTAGTTGTCATCAACAATCCCTCCAAAATTTGTCTACCAGTCGATTAATCACAGGAGCTATATCATATTTTCTTCACCCAATAACACTGATCAGTTCTCGCCAAATAGGCCAAATGAATCCAGTAATGGCTCAAATAATAAGCTGCTTAATTTGACTCTGAAAGTCTGTTTACAAATGAGCTGTGATCTGATTGCACTGAACCACCAGCAAACCCAGAGACTGCAGAAACAAAATGACTCCTTTCTTGCAGGGATAGCTGAAGTTTTTTCCTTGCAACGTAACTGTGCCAAAACTATAGATGATTGACTGCAAGATGCACAGTGTTGGCTAGTTTTGATAGTCATCTAATCAAAATCCCTCGCATCTTGGTGAAAAAATATTTTTATTAAAACCTTTATAAGTTGTAAATCTTTTAAGGTATAAGCTCCAATTACTAATGCCAATTTTAATGTAAAAAAAAAAATATTTTCCCTCTAATTTATAAATTAGTTTAATTATTTGCCTTATTTGATAGGGCATTTAACATAAGTTAGTCTTTTTAGTGGGTCAGTAGGGAGCTAAAGACAGAAGGATTTGAGCAAGCTAACACATATCTTTACAAATGAATGCAAGACACTTCTAAAGATTAGTAGTTCAAAAGGTACATATTTTTACAGTCATTTAAAATCTTTTAGCTCACAAAGGTTTCAGTGAATGTTTGGTTCAAACCAGCAGCAGCAGATATTGACAGCTTATGAGTGATTAATTGGCTTTAGTCATGTCATGTGCGCGCAGCACCATTGAACAGAACAGCACCACATCCCACGTCAGTGACCTCCCAACCTCTGCGCAGGAGTTCAGTGTGTGTGTGTCCTTTCAGCTGCCGATGGGTGGTGTTTGGGGCATATCACAGCTCCCTTTGCCCTAAGGTCGGATTCATTTTGACTTTTTTTTGTTTGAGAGAGGAAAGGGGGATCAGGCCAATGCAGTGGACAACTGACCATCTGTGGCCAGAGGGGGTCAACCAGGTGGTCAGCAGCTGACTTGTAAATCAGGAAGCTCAGTGCTTGAACAGGATCAGAAAGAACGAAAAATGAGGAGGCACTATAAATTACTTTAGCTGTTAACTCTGCTGCAGGCATTATTTAGTTAGATATTTAGTTCAGTGGTATAAACAGCAATGATAGTAACGCTAGAGCTACATTGCATCTACTCTACATCTCTCTATGGCAACTTCTGTTTCTGCTGATGTGAATGAAATACATTACTGCTAAAACTGGAGTAACTACTGAACTAACTTGAACTAACATAAAGTCACACCTGGAATGCCAATTTGACAATATTTTGTGATGGTGGTCAGAAAGAAAAAACTGAGAAAACTAAGTGTAGTTAGTTAGTTTCATGTGTTTTATTAATTATTTTTTTCCATATTAATTTTATTGTCATATTGGTTGTATTAATCAAGAGATCTACAGTTTTTAAAAGGTGTTACTTCTTCATCAGATCTCTCTGACAACTTATTTAATGTCTAGGGAGGAAGAGGAGGCTGCAGTCACAGCCTCAGATAAATGTTAAGCTCATCAATGAAATTATTAAAATTTAAAATAGAGCTTCAGTGAAATAAAAAAGGAATTATCTTATTGTTCCTCATTGATAAAGGAGCTTTGCAGGGCTGTTTATAGAAGAGAGGGAATCTGTTTAGTGGAGGCAGATTTATTATGTGTTTTATGACTGCTTTGAGCTGTGTTGCTAGAGGAGCATTGACATCAAAGCCTCTCATTGTGTTTGGCTTTGACAGCCACAAAGGTAGTTTATTAGCCAAGACTTGAAAGAAATGCAGCCTCTCACCAGCGGAGCTGTAGGCCAAACAATGAGCATGCCATGTGAGCTCACTATCTTGCAGTTCTGGGATTTCTTCCTCGTGAATTGGCTGCGGTTCTGTGCAAAGGGATAGAGGTGTAAAATGCAGGATGTGACTTCCTGTGTGAAAACACATCCTGCATCAGTGAAGAAAGATCCTGCTGTGCTGTGAGGAATCCAACTAAATGCCTTACAGGCTATTTACCAATTATTAACTCCTTCTCCAAGACATAACTTTTTGCCGTTTAATAAAAATTAACCAAAGGCAAGGCACTTGTAATGCTGTTAAACAATCCATACAAGAGGTTTTGTTCCAAACTTTAAGTTTCTAAAAGGGACTGAAAGCAAATACGAACACGAATGCTCTTATCCTTGCCTATATGACAATATATGGTCCAACAATGACCAAAAAGTAGTTTTGCAGTTTTGATTAATTTTGTGTGGACCATACGAGCAGGCTCTCTCTCTCTCTCTCTCTCTCTCTGCCGGCTCGAACATGTACGGCCTCACTCCAGAACCTAGTGGCTCTTCTCTCTCCCTTTCATCCCTGCCCGAGTCACTAAAATCAGCTGGATTTGGTGATGGTTGTGGCGAGAAGTCCTCTGCGGTAGAGAGAAGGCTCTCCTCGTGATTGTTTTCCATGTTTACACTGCTAACTGCTGTCAGATTTAAATTTTGCGGGGGCGTAACACACATTCAGTTCAATTGGCTACTCAAAATGCCAATCATTATCTGCAGCATGTCTCACCCTTATCTTATCATTTTTACAGGAAATACGTAAATTCACAGGAGTAAATGGCACTCTGACATCCGTTTCATGAGGTCTTCTAAGTTTGCTAACATTAGCCACAATAAGCTAATGGTCTGACTAAAGCAAATGTTATTAATTTACCAACGTGATACATTTTATTGATAATTTCATTGACTTTCAGTCTTTATTTGCCAGAAGAGAAATATGTTGTTTCAAACTGTACTTTAAAGGCAATGGGATGCACCTCAGATCTTTATTTAACCTTCTTAACAAATGTGGAGCATAGTGGGTACTCTGTCTCTGCAAAGACAATACATGCTACAACAAGCTGTTCCCATTAATATTGACAACTAGTAATGTAGATATTGACTCATCAATGTGCACATGGCCTGAATGGAAAAGTGGACATGACTTTCCTTTATTCACATTTCTCTGTTGCGCTGTAACAGTGAGTTAAAGTTCAATTACTTATAATTATTGTGTTGCAAAATTTTCATTTTTTTTCCCTCCTCCATAAGAGAATGTTTTCCTTTCTAATTTTTTTGACAGATTATTTCGTTAGTCCACATTTTGTGTCTTCAAGGCTTCCAGATGTGAAATGATTTTTCTTAGCAGTTGATCTCTGCAAATTAAATCTGCTTGTACTGTAAATGGCTTTCCCATAAATTCTAGTGATGTTGTACACAGCAGGCTGCCCTTTCAGTGCCAATAACATTGATCTCTGAACTATCGGCTGTGGTAAAACTGGATGCTGCTGATTCAGCTCTGCGTGCAGCTGCAGAGGGACGTGCCCGGAGCTGGCTGTTAAATTATCACTTATGACGATCCAGATGATTGAAAGCACACCCTGAGAGGCAGGAATGTGTTTGAGAGGCTCCCGTTGGGTATAAATGACACAGTGAAGTGACCTTTCCTCGCATGTGTTTTCTCTGCTCAGCCCATGAGAGGAACATGCAGTCATAGTTGAAGCTTAAATACCTCTCATACCTGTTGGCACCAGGCAGTGCTGTGTGCACAACTGTAGATTTATATCCCGGCTGCTGCACATCCCGCATCATGTCTGCTCCTTTTATTAAATATGAGGCCAAGCTTGCTTTTTGTGCTACTGGCCATTGGTTCAAAAGGTAATTTTGTGCTTAACGTGTGTTTATGTGTTGGTCAGTATGCTTTTGCATATTGATTTGTGTGAAAGGTAAAGGAGAGAGGGAGGAAAAGGGGGAGGAGAGAGAGATGATAGATGCTGGTGTGAGGGTTCATGCGGGAGTTGACATTTACGGCCCCTGTTCAGGCCTCGCTTGCTGCAGCCTGGGGGGCCTTTCGCAGGCCAAAACAAAACCTCAGGGGCCAACAGGATCTGCATTTGGCTGTAAAAACAGGGGGTGACCACAAATGGCTCAAAGTTGCCCTTTAATACAAACAGCATAATTTATGGGTGTAAGGCCATGTGAGATTTACCCCGGTGGGAAGGACAGGAAAATGTCTTCTGTGAAGGATCTCAACTCAGGCAGAATGCAGCACTCTAATAATAATGTAGTGAGTTGTAGTAGAGCCATTTTTGTATTTCGTGACTCTTGTTCTTTGTCCAGTGCAGCATCTGGTGGTGTTAAACAATAGTCAATTAATCGAAAATAAATTGACAATACAGGGACACACAATTAATTAAAATTTAATCAAATAGCAATATGGACTACTGCTTTTTTAAATTGCAGGGGGTGCAATATTTATTCAAGCAGAAATGTGTGTGGTAGCACACCACTTTAATTCAAATATTGTGGTACTGCAGATTTGTCCTGCCCTACACATCATATTCATGTAGACTTAAATACCATTTGAAATGAAAAATACATTTTCCCAGTTTTATTCCTGTGCCCATGTGTTAAATGTTTGTGTATCCTGTGCTGTCTACCAATCGAAAAACTTCCTTTGCCACTCTTACAGGGTGTGAAGTTTCTGACTCCTGCTTTCTATTAGACAGACTGTAATCCAGTGAATGAGGGCAGGTGTAAACTGAACAATTAAACATTTTATTCCACAAATTCAACAACGGCAAAATAAAAACAGAGTCCTAGATATCTATTACTGTCACCATCAACCTTATTGACAATAAAAACAATAAGGAAGAGCCTGTTAATCACTAGCTTTGGTCAGAAAGCTCCACGTCCTGCTTTACGAACCTCTTGCCTGAACGTGTCAGATTTACCACAACTACCTGCGCTTTACAACAGCAGGATAATCTGCCGACAGCAAGAATAATCAAGGGAGCACAGATATGTGTCCTGATCTGCTGCTAGATAAACACGAATCATATAAAATTAAGATAATTATGATTAAATGTTACCAATCACGGTAAAATACAATTACAATTACATTTTCATCCGATGAAAATGCTTTCTGAATTTTTTTCAAATAAGAGACTCTGGCCTACTTTTGAGATGCATCAGCTCCATCGCGGGGATGAACCTGTGTCTCTCCTTCACCTGCAGCAGTGCCACATTAGTTCGAACAAATAGCTCCGGCCTGACTTCAAAAATGTTTCATCGCCGTCCAATTCGTCTGTAAAATCTGTAAGCATATTTTAGTGCGGAGGCAAGAAATCCTCCACAACAGAGATGAGGCTGTCATCATCAGCGGGGGGATTGGCTACTGTGAATGTCAATCAATTTCCGCAACAAGTTCCTGCCAAGAGGCCTGTTTCTGCCAGAAACATGTCAATGTGTGGAACCAAATAGCACTCTGACTTGTTTCATGGGGCAATTAAGAAAACAACCCTGCAAAAAAACACCCCATGATCCTTTTCATATGTTTTTCAATAAAAATGAGAATTAATATATAAAAATTATCATTCCCCTTAAAAATTGAAATAAACAAATAATCACAATTAGATATTGTTTTAAAATCATGTAGCCCTCAATCAGTCATTTTAATATCAAGCATTTCCAGCTTTTAAAGTGTACAAATTTGTTGCTTCTCTATTTTATAATTCTGAAAATTCAACACAATGGAAAGAACTGAAAAGTTTCCTCTTCTTGTTCGTTAGTATGTAATGGCAGTTAGCAAACCAGCTTAGGGGCGCATTACTGCCACCAGTTGGACTGGAGTGTGACATGCATATAC
>JAQFJA010000001.1:16289484-16307410 GCA_029874485.1 Naso brachycentron
TTTAGAAAATGTGATCGGTGGGTCTATTGTTTTTTGTGCCTTCGGTGCTTAGACAAATTTTTATGTTTAACTGTCAACTGAGGATTAAGTCTGTGTCACTTAATAAACTGTATTGTTGGCTTATCAGAAAGGGGAGCTGACACAGCCTGAGGGTTATCTCCTGAGTTTGCCTCATGGTGTGAGAGTAGGCTATTGCATTTTAACAAACAAAGCTTCAGCACAGTAAGGCTGTCTCAATGAAATTACACAACAAGCATCTTTGTTTTCATCCACATTTTATAATACATATGTCTGATTTTATTCTGTATGAAGTCTTGATAATATCAACAGTTCACTCAACAAGACAGAGGAAAATGTCTGTCTGTCTATCTGTCTGTCTTTCTTCTTGTTAGAAGTCAGAGGAAGAGAATGATCTCACTGGGACCCCCCACACGCACACACACACACACACACACACACACACACACACACAGGTAACTGAGGTTAATGTACTTTCTTTCCCAGAGAATTTCCATTTTATGTTGCTTTGCAATTCAACTCCACTACATTTATTCTGACTACTTTTGTTACTTTTGCAGGGTCAGATTATTAACACAAATTTAATCAACTACAATGTTTTTCGATTGGTCAACTTAGCTGCATATAAATTCACTGAAATTCGCTCCACCCTTAACAGCTGCAACATTAGTGATGGTTACACATTAATGCTTCAAAATTGTATAATAAATTTTGTATAATAGGCCTATACTATTCTTAAAAGAGTCATTTTACAAAATAAGCACTTTTACCTTTGTAACTTTAACTATATATACTTCTGTACATTCATCTCAGTAAAGTTGTAAATATTTGTAAACACTGGTACTGCTATTTTAGCAGTACTTTTGGTAGACTACTTTAAATTGATCTACATTCTAGTCTCTAGGTACAGTAGTTGACAAATATGTGAAAGCTTCCATGTGTTTAAGGTGCATGGATTATTTTGTACCCCCTGCATACCTAACTTTTCTTTTATTTGATTGGAGAATACTTTTAAAGTCAAATGAAGGAGAATTAAGCCTCATCTGGACTCTGACAATGCAGCCTGAATACAAACTCACTAAGGATTTACCGGTAACTAAGATTCTGTTAAAAACTTTTAAGGCCATTTTCCAATGTGATCACTGGCTCTGTTTAATTTTCTGTCTTCGGTGCTGAGAGTATTCTCTTGTGTAACTGTCCACTGAAGATTATGTTCATGTCAGTTATTTAAATATTTCGTCGGCTTATCAAAACAAAAGAGTTCACATAGCATTATCTCCTGGATTTGCCTTAAGGCGTGATAGTACGATGCATTTTAATAAACACAACTGGCACACTGCACTGTAGCCCGTGCAGCGAATGTTTCCAAATGTCAAGTTAAATCTCACGATCTCAATGTGACTACACACAAAGATCTTTTGTGTCCATTCACATTATGTAATTGCTGGTCATCCAAGAGAAGCATGAAGAATTTGAGATATTTTGCTAATAACTATAGCATCAGAATATTTTCTTTAGTTATGTTAACCTTTCCCAGACTGAAACTGCCAGATGCAGAACATGTAAAGATATTTCAGCAGCCAGCCGCTCAATACAGGCTACAGTTGATGAGAAACGATCAAAAACTCTTTTAAAGGGCTGAATTAGAATTCAGAAATCTGTGGCATTTTTGGTGAGTAGGCTATCTGTGGTACTGGTGGTACTGTTTCCAGTTTAAGTTCAGAGCTTGTGTTGTTTTGACTCTTTATCTTAGCTGGAACATGGATTTTTCAGCTTGAACACAGAGGGAAGACTGAGTAAAAACACAGCCAGTCACTGCAGGACAGAGACAGAAAAGAAGTCTTACAGTAGATCTTCACAGGCAGTGGTGCGCTCAGGTTGGTTAAAGGGCGGAGGCAACACTAAGAAGGGCACCAACAATTTGCCACTGAAAGGGCACATGAAAGGACTCAGAAACAGACAACTTTTTTTACGCCAAAGAATGGTTCAGTCATATTTTATCCGCAGGAAAAGCACCTGAGAGGGCCCTCTCGTAGCCTTTTTTTTTTTTTTAATTATTACTGGGGCATCCATGAGGGCACTTTCTCACATTTAATCCACTGGAAGGTCATCTAGGAGCACATTTTACCTTGTTTTATCCCCTGGAAGAGCACGTGAAAGGTCATAGACTCAGACTCAGACAAATTTATTTACAGCAAAGGGCAGTTGGGTGGGTTTTTTTCCACTGGAAAGGCACCTGAAAACCCTTCTCCAGCTCATCTGCAGGGGCATCCATGAGGCTACTTTTGCAGCATTTTTCAACCATGGGGGTACCAGGAGGGGCAGTCCTCCCCCTGCATATTGCATTGCATATATTGCATTGCTTTGTATTTTTAAGTTGCCTATTGTCATCTGACCGGGGACTACAGCTGGAAATTAGCTATGTTGGCTTAAGCTGCCCTATTTATTGTTTTTTGTTTTTTTTTTTACAGTCAGTTCTATATTTTTTTTTATATTATCCACGCTATAATAAACTAACAAACTAAACTAAACTGCCTCCCTCTGAGTACATGACTGACTGAGCCTTGCCAAACACAGGAACTTCATGTTTACAATGAGTTTCTTAAGAGCCGGGCACAGCGCCGAACATACGCTTTCCGACTGCCATTTCAACAACAGGACATGCTTTTGTAAACTACTCCATACGATGCAGTAAAGTTTAAAAAAAGTCTTCGACTTCGTTTTGTTGTGTTTTCTACTTTTTCAAGCGTGTTGGCCGTCTGCCTTGACACGTTTCCTTGTTTATGTTTTGATATAGCCGCATGACCACGGCTTGCTCCACCCTCTCGCTAATCCTGTTAAGATGGCGCGCTGGCCCATGGAAAATGTTGTTCAAGCAATTCGATGAAGGCGTTGCGCAGCATGGCAAGCCCAACAACTTTAAAACTACATTTCCCGTCGTCAGTCGGCTTCGCGGTGTTGTTAACCGATAACCAGTGGGCTTGCGTTTATTGTAATTGCAACAACTCGGGGGCTTCTTGCAACAGCTGCCTCGTTGTTGGGCGTAAAAACTCGGTAAGTTAGGACGTTTTTTTCTGTAGTTTCTATAAAGCTAGTGATGTTGTGTGCGTTTGCAAATGTAGCCCACGCTGTTTACTGAACGAATAATATGTTGTGGCGAAGCCCAGAGAGGAGGCGTTCAAAACAAGCCTGACAAGTCTGTTAACTTGCGGAGAAACAGCCGCTAAATTTCCATATTTCATGTGAACAGATGATGCTGATGTTGACAAATGTTAACAACTGCAGTGTTCACCGATGTTATCTCTGTTGTTGGGTCATTATGTTGCTAGGCCTCAGATACTGGCATCATCACTAAGCTGTTACCGCGGTCTGTCACCAAGAGGTCGCTGTTACTTTAGTTTGTTTATTGTATACGTAACCGAACTGTAAATATCTTACTTAAAAGGCAAGTACAAGTAAACAGTCTCAAGTTCATGATCAACCAGAGAAAACTCATAACACATGAGACATGTGAGGGCATCATGCTCAGGCACTGAGTGACACAAGACAACATATCAGAAGGGCTTAACTACTTACTGAAATCTTCAAGTTGATTAAAAAAAAACTTTTCCAACGCTACCAGACATGATTTGTCATTAATGCAACTACTATGTGTTATTTATCCTCTTGGTGCCACGTTGTTCGTTGAAACTCTGTTGTTTCTAGTACTTTCCAGCACTGTTATGAAACAGCTACAGGCTGTGGGTCATGTCTGGTGACCCTGCATACCCTCTTTTAAGAAAATGGAAAGGAAAAGCCGCAGCTTCGTGGTTATTCCTGAATCAGAATCAGATGTCAGCATTAGTATTCATTGTCAGTATGGCAATACACAGAAATGCAGGTCTAAAATGGCAGGGTCAACCCATTCACTTTGAACAAATTAATACAGTGAAGTAGTTTCAGATGCTTGTACAGTTTTCTGTTTTTAATACTGTTGTATCACTTGCCTAACAGTTCTGACTGCAAAATTCACCTCTGGACCAGTCAAAGCAGACTCGAGGATGTTTTTGTAAATTATTTTCCCCTTTTTTGGATAGGCCAGAATAGAGGCAGACAAGATACTTGTTTATGTTGGATGCACCTGAACTTTTCAGTGGTCAGGATGTTTACACTTGGACGTTTATTACAGCATTTAGTATCTTATTTGTTAATACTTCCAGGTTGCTTAAGGTTCGGATTTACAACTATATTTTTCAACTTGTGACACACTTTCCCCCTAATCTTGCTCAATGAACAGATTGTCTCCAGTGCTTTACCTCCTGTGTTTGACCTCCGTATCTTTTCTAGATCCTTGTATTTTGCTGACAGCTGACAGAAATGTCAGAGACGTCAAGTGATACAGAGTCCTCCTGTGGATGGACCATCATAAGTAATGAGGTACAAGTCCTTTTTCCTTATTCCTCAACCCAGCCATCTTTTGTAAAGATGTTTGATATTATAAGGAGGCAGCAAGGAGAGCAGGAGTTATTGCAATCTAAACCTAATGCTACAAATCATCTTCCTCAGAAAATATTTACTGTAGGCTCTCTAGTTCAATACTGTACATCTTTGTACTGTTTGAAGTACTCATGTTTAACAAATTATGCAGTATTTTTAAAAACTTACTGTTAAAAAAGATGTATATCTTCCAACGTGCCCAGTTTCAATGAATGTTTAATGTGCTGACAGGGTTCGGATATTGAGACACTTGGATCTGAGGTGGCAGTTGAATATGGAGCTGAGCTGTTAGAGCGCTCCCCAGAGGAGGAAACAAAGCTGCAGGAAACTCTGGTGGTCCCTCAATCTGCTGGTAAAGATCTACACATGTATTTATTTTTCCATAGTCTGGGTGGCCAGCTGCAAACTTTCTTGTAACATTTATTGTTAATTATATACGGGTCCCCTCCTGGAGCCAGTGGTAGGAGGGGAGCCTGCTGGCAAGTGTCTGGCAAAGGAACCAGAGCTTGTGTGGGAAGAGAAGCAGTATCAACTGAACATTGTTGGACTCCCCTTTATGCATAACACTGGTTCTGATTTATGGATAAAGAAATTCATTGCAGCTCTACTAATTCTGACTTTGTGTGGCGCCCCAGTAGCTCAGTCGGTAGAGCAGTCTCCCCATATACAGAGACTGTGTCTTCGCTCCAGTGGCCACTGGTTCGATTTCATCCTGTTGCCATTTGCTGTAAAGTAAAAGCACAAAAGCCCAAAAATAGTCTTTAAAAAAAATCTGCCTTTGTTGATATTATAACAATCAGTATAAGTGACTTCAAAATTGTAACAATTAAGGTCCAACTGATATATCGGTTTACCAATGTTATCGGCCGATATCGGCCTATTGCAGATATATTGGTATATATCGGTATTGGCATATTTGTTCTCTGATAAGTGGTGATTTTAAAACTGTTTCTTAAGGCTGAAAAAAACAAGTAGGCTAGTAATTTAAAATGGTGTAATCACGTAATTTGTCCAACAGAGGGTGGTCCCTTATTTAATTGGTAATTAGTGAAATGTTTACTGTTTGGTGCAGTGATGTTTGGAATCAAGTTTGTTTAGATACCCTGCCTTCATTACATATCTTCATCACGCGTATTGGATAACCACAGTCAAATGATCATATATAGAATATCGGCCGATCTATCGGATATCAGAATTTTCTTACTCTCTAATATTGTTATTGGCATCGGCCCCAAAAATCCCATATCAGTCGGGCCCTAGTAACAATCTTTTTCTCACATTTATCCTTATTTTTATTCATTATATTCTCAGCTGAGTGTGTTGAAGAGAAGGTTGCTGATTCACTTGATGACACTCTTGAAGAACAAACCATCGATGAGACACTGTATGCCTCAGAGGTGAGACAGTCAAATAACCTGCATGACCTGTTCTCTAAAAATGTCTTTGATGCTGCCGCCTTTGCGTTCCCTTTTTAATATATTGTGTCTTTCCCAGGCTGGAGACAACACCACTGGGAAGCAGCATGTGACTTTGTCGTCCTCCAGCGATCACTCAGACATTGTGACTCTAGGAGACTTGAAGGAGGATGATCACGTTGAGGCGGACGAGGAGGCAGCAGCCAATGAGGAGCTCTACCTCGGCACCTCCTGCAGCAGCCAGTATGCCTTCTCTGCTGCAGAGACTGGTGAGTCCGCAGCAATACACACACTGACACACTGACACGCAGGACTGTTCCCATGTCTACTTTAGCAAACTGATTTTAAGAGACATACAGAAAATGTGAGACATCAACAAAAAAACCCTTTGTTCTCCTGTTTTCTACGTCACCCAAGCAGGGTTGATGTTGAGTCACTGGAAACTTCCACAGAGTCTTGTGAACTTAGGCTACCATCTGAGAAGTCAGCTAACAGGAGGCCGATCTTTTCCAGGTTTCGGAGTGAATTTGATACAATTCTAACCTTGCACAGGAATGCATAGAACTAATCCTGACGAGAACACATGCTGGTGTGAGCCAGCTGTGCTTCTATTAAAAGCATGTTTCACCACAATAATCACGTCTGTAAAATACATATGAAGCTACAGCCAGCAGCTGCTTCACTGAGATTAGTGCTGAAACTGAGAGCAGTCGGCGCAGCTGGCCTGGCTCTGTTGTGTCTTGTTTGTTTACTAGGGTCAAAAAACAAAGTTTAAAAACAATATTGCAATATTACAGGGGTTGTGTGTGGGACTGTTTCTTGGCTGAGCATGTGAGTGGTATTGATCTTCTCATTCAGATCTGCTAGAAAGTGAATATATGCATTTCCAAAACAGATTTTTAACATATTAATTTTACAACCGCAAAATGTTGTTCAGCATTTGTGAATCAGTTCATCTTCATCTATTAAATGTAATAATCTGCAATGATTAACTTCACTCACGTGTGCTTTCAAAGCCTGTTGTTTTGTGTGTGTACTTCTCTATTCTGTTCATTTCTTTCCACCGTATAGTTTCTACTTGGGTAACTGTGTGTATTTTGCTGTAGTTTTCCCAGTGCAGCACCCTGCAGCAACAAACTCGAGCAGCAGTGAGGATGAGGCTGGACAAGCCCGCGGTACTGTTATCCGAAGACGCAGATTGAGAAAGAATACCACGAGCGTTGTGACGGAGCCTGAGGAGGAGGAGAAGGCACTGGAGTCTGGCCAGAGTGAGAAGGAGGAAGATGAGGGGCAGCATGAGGAGCAGGCAGATGTTAGACCTTCTGCTGCTCTGGATGTCCACATGCAGGGCCAGGGCAGCAACACCCTCAACACGCTAATCCTGATTGCCCTCATCGTAGCCATCAGCATGGGCTTTGGACACTTCTATGGTAAGTAAATTCACTGCAGAGCTGCAAGATTTCACTCACATTTTTCACATAGAAAATAAACGTAATGTACATATTTGGAATTTATCAAAGATTTACAGTATAGAATGTTCTTTATCTGTGAAAGATAAAATAATCCCACTGACTTTGAATTGATTCAAGTCTGGTTTTGCAGTATTATTAATGTACTTTGTTCCTTTTCACACGTCTCTAGTGTGGTTCAAAGACAAGGTGTGAGAGATTTCTCAGCAGTTCTTATCATTGATGGGAACATCAGCGCTTATTTAAGCTGTTCAGATTCACCAGATGACCGTTAATCCACTCAAGCTATTTCAAAATGGCCAAGCACAATTTAATAAATACTTACATATTTAAACTTTTGTCAGTTTTTGTATATGTTATACTTAAAATATACATTTATAACATTCAATTTGTTCTTTTATCCAATAAAGAATCCACTTACTCATACATGCATTTTGGTCTTACAGTGTTCCTGTTATTGGCTTTTCCATATGAGTATTTATTCAGAGTAGGCACAAACGGGTTGGCTGTTTTTTTTTACCTGTTCTCCCTTTTCCCTTATGACTGTGTCTTTGAATTTTCTCAACAATATACCTCACTGTAGACAGCTGCTTCATCACATGCAAACTTGCACTTAGCAGTACTTTTGGTGCGTGTAAATAGTTTGATTGTGTATTATAAATCTCTCTCACAGGCACCGTGCAGATTCAAGAAAGACAAAAAACTGTGGAGAAAATCAGACTGAATGAACTTGACGGTGTGAGAGATGTGCTTCTCCGACATGTTAGAGAACAAATGTTTACAAACCAGGTCAGTGATAACACAGGTCACAAGCAATAATGAGCTCATATGGGGCAAAACATACATGACAACAATCATTAACTCATTCTTAATCATGCTTTTGACTTTCGTGACTAATATGTGCATAATATTCTTTCCTGTGTTGTTATTTGATGATCTGAGAATGAGGCAGAACAGTCTCTCAGAATGAGTGTACTGTTTTAAATATGGTCATATTTACTGTGGGGCTCTTTTATGTTGTTGCATTACATCAGGCAGGTGTTTTCACTTTTTCCTGTCATTCTGAGCAACCAAGATATTGCCATGCATTTGAGGTGCAGGTAACCTAGAAATCCTTGCTCAACTCAAATGATTTAAAATAAACACAGAATTAGATTAAATATAGTGATGATCATTTTAACCTATTTTTGAAATATCGTATCACAATTCATTATGAAAAAATGTTTGAATATAAATTTTGTTTTGTTGTAAGATGCCAGATGACTTCTATTTTGAGTACGCATGATCTAATTACCTTTAACAGTCACGACCCGTGTCACCACGATTTTAATGGACCGTAGCTTGTTTCTTCCCTTTCTGTCTCTGGTCCAGGGGGTTGACTTGAGCCTGGATGACCTGGATGAGCACAAAGTTATTTCACTGCTATCGGAAGTGATTGAAAAGATAAGGAAAGACAATGCGAGGCTCATCATCCAGCAGGTGCAAATTCAGGTGACAATATAATTCATACATAAATAAATACAAATGTTATGATAAAGAAATGTCAGAAAACTGGAGCTTCTTTTTTGCTGAATTTCGTTCCAGTATTTAATTGCTGCATGATTTGAGTGTGTGTGATTGACTTCAATAAACTAAGAGTCATTCTTAACTCTTAAAAAAACGCCATTTTAAAAGCCACAACTTTCCTTCCCTTGTTATTTCTTTTCCCATAAAGGCCCAGAAAGATGACTTGGAAGTGCTGCTGAAACAGAAGAATGAAGAGAGGGCTAACATTGTGTCCCAGCAGCAGAGGTTGACTGCTGAGAACCAGCTGTTGAAAAACTCCCTGGAACATGAAGAAAAGTCCCTGTTGACCTTACAAGAGGAGCTGAGAAACCTGCGCTCTAAGATAAAAGATTGGGAGACGATGGAAGCTGGTGCCGACTTGCTGCTGTCTGAAAATCAGAGGCTGAAAGAACAGCTGGAGGAGGAGAAACGGCTAATCCGAAGCATCCATATCCAAAGGGAAGACATGAAGGCTGAGGCACAGACACAGAGGAAGAAGCTTGACAAGGAGAGAAAGGTTACAGATGAGCTGAGGAGAGAGTTAAATCTGCTGAGAAGTCACATTCCTGAAGCTGGAAAGGAAGCCGACTCAGAGGCTGAAGAGCTGCATTCCCGTTTGATGGAGCTGGAGAAAAGACTGAGCTTCGAGCAGCAGCGCTCTGACCTGTGGGAGAGGTTGTATGTGGAAACCAAAGAAGAAAGAGCCAAAGGAGACACTGAGGCTAAAGCCAAAAAACCGAAACAGGGCATGTCGGGGAAAATGAAAGAGACATTTGATGCCGTGAAGAACTCCACCAAGGAGTTTGTCCATCACCACAAACAGCAGATAAAGAAAGCAAAGGAGGCTGTGAAGGAGAACCTGAGGAAGTTTTCAGATTCTGTCAAATTAACCTTCCGAAACTTCAAGGATTCAGCTTCGGCATTCATCAACAAAGCCAGAGGTTTTTATGAGAAGAGAAGTGGTGAGAAAAATATGAGAGAGTCGTGGCAGCACAGATTCCACAAGCCTCCTTACAGACACTCGCACAAATTTGACGACTCCTTCAAGAGCAGCCACAACACTCGAAAATCAGGAGGTAAAGCTCACGAAGATCGAGGTCAAAACACCCATAAGCCCAATTTTAAAGGATGCTCTGGGGTTTTTGACTGCGCCTACCAGGAATCCATGAGTCTCTTCAACAAAGCCATGGAGCCCATCAGAGCGGACGAATTTTACCAGCTGCTGCAGAGCTACTTGCAGCAGGAAGTCGACCATTTCCGCCACTGGAAAGACCTGGAGACATTCATCAATAACTTCTTCCACAACGGAGTGTTCATCCATGACCGGATGCTGTTCACAGACTTTGTCTCCGGTGTGGAGGACTATCTGAACGACCTGCATGAGTATCACGGTCTTGACATCGATGTGTTTGGAGATCTTGATGACTACGTCTACCGGCACTTTTTTGGAGAGGCTTACACAAAAAGCTTTGGCCCAAAGTAAGTGTCCTGGACCTGAGTTTTCCAAGAATTTTCCTGGAATGAAATACTAAATTTGATACTAATGCAGTAAAGACTATAAGAGACTGTGTTGAAGTGTTACATTTCCAGTGTATTTTTTCCAATTGGCCTAACCTAGAGAGTTTTCAATTTGAATCAAATTTGAATTAATGAACATTGACTTGGAAATCGCAGCCTTATAAGATAAAACCTTGCAGAGAAATTCTCAGCTTAGATTAATTGACCCATTACTGTGAATGATATGTTTTGTTACGTAGCTTGCTCAAAATGTCCACACTATAATTTGTAGGAAGGTGGTCGGTGTTAGAACTGTTAAACAAATTGCTGTTATTTCTAAGAAAAAATCCATTTTTAATACATTCAGTCACAGCATCTTTCTAGTGTTTAAATCATTGAGATTTATGCTGTAATAATCTCATCTGTTACTGAATTGTTCTGATTTGTCTTGTGCTGATTTGATCCCTATAACTCACCTGCCATCAAACATGCTTTTAAAAGTGCAGTATGTTCTGCTGGTGCATGACATGTAACTTACTCAATCAGTACATTTACATGCACACTCGTTTTCCACTTATATTCTGAATATGGCAAAATTTAGACTTTGACACAGATCATGGAAACAGCATATTCTGGTTGGATTTTCCTAATTAGGTCTTATTCCGAATGATGCTCTTTACAATTAAGAAATATGGGATATGCTGGTATTATTTCTGTTTTAGGAGATTAATTCATTTATTTAGAATGGGGCAGTGCATATTAATGAACATTTGCATGTCAATATGCCAGATTGTAGCCAGCGGCTAATTTACATCTATTGTCCCTAGGCAGGTTGATGGTACAAAACAATTTAAAAAATAAATAAATAAATAAAAACATGGACATGCATAAGGCCAGTTGGAATATGCACCTCCATAGAAGTTTGCGACACACGGCCTTGTGCCTTTTTTAGCCATATGGTCAGCTTTGTGCACTGTAAACAAACCAACAGTTTGCTGCACAAAAGAAGGAGGGTACGACACAGGAGGAACATTATAGCAGTTTGAAAATAGATGTGCGTCATCCTGTTGATTGGAGCATGCATTGTTGCATGTAAATGGGAATATTAGTGGAATATTTCTTTTCATGTACCATGTAAACACCTTAGTCATAATATTGTCTTTTTTGGAATAAGGGCAAAAACTGGAATATTTTGTGCATGTACATGTACTCAGTCTGAGCAGGACTTCAGGACTCCTCTGTACTGCCTTTAACTTTTCCCAGATGTTCGAGCTCCTTTCATGGTTACATTTTTTTGTGAATTATTTGAGACCGAAAACGTAATAGTCTTATGTCAGGACAGATATTTGGAGATTTTTCTCAGTGACGAGAAATGTGGTAGTGGACCCCCATTTTTCTTTTGTGATCATGTACACATGTAAGAGTTTGACACACTAATACTCATATCATTTGTGTTATAATCACACAGGGGGCCGTTTGAAAGACCTGACACAGACTCCAGGGAGTCGAGGGCGAAGCATCATCAGCGAAAGCAGCAGAGAGCCAGACCCCGACAGCACAGCGAGCGCAAGTGGAGCCGATCAGGAAGAAACACAGACAGACAAATGGCTGATGTGAAAATAGAACTGGGTCCCATGCCGTTTGATCCCAAATACTGAGAATATCACAGCTGGCTTAATTATGGAATTGCAATCTCTATTTTGGGTTGTATTTAGATGCAAAGCGTCCATTTACTTTTTGTTGTATGTTTGCACAAGTTAACTTTGTAATGCTACTGAACGTCCTCAATCTGTTTTGTTGTAGTGAAGGAATCGTTAAGTTTGAGTGAAAGATGTGGCATATCTTACATCATCTGCCCTTAAGAAATATGAGAGTAATTAATTGAAAAATGAAACACTTATTTTGGCCTGTAAATTATGGATCTAATGAAGATTGCCTGCTGAAACACCAGCAGTACTCATCCTCTACTAAAAAAAAGTTACATGTTAAAAATACAAAAAAAATGATTGAGCAGAAAATAGTTATTGTGAACCAGATAATAAAAGACATGCCACATTTTGGATGTTTCCATGTACAGTTGTGTAGTTGTTTTAATTTGCTGCTACAAGAGTTTGTGTGACAGGGTTGTAATTTGCTTTCAGAGTTAAAATGCAGTTTTCTAACATTCCACCTGGAGCTTATTTAAACTGGAACTGGCTGTTTTATTTGTTGTATTTCCGTGTGTTGAGACTGGAAAAATAAGGTCACACCAAAAAACAGAGTTTAAAATGTTTAATTTCAGTAGAGAACCTAAATCTGGCATTTTCATTAAGGAAAGAGTTGCCATTGCTCCAGTGTTTGTCAGTGCCTTTCGTAAATAAAGATGCTTCCTCCAACTTTTCCCTCAGGAAAATGAGTATGAAATATCTCTGATGTCCTTACAAAATTATTCCCTTGCAAAAAAATGGAGATTTCCTGCAACAGAAAAGCACATTCAGGGTTTAAACATTTTGTGTGTTTTTTTTTTTAAACTTTTATAGTATACAGAGAGAAAAATGTGTGAATATCTAACCTTCTCCAAAACATCAAACAAAACCAGATGGGTCGGTAGAGAAGATTTGTATGGAAATGAAGTTCTGAGCCATTGAAGAGGGTCGTCGTAGAATCTGTCTGCTTCATCGACGTAATCCTCCTCTCCAAGATTGGGAGGACACTCAAGAAACCTCATCTTCATCGGACAGTGGACGTGGCTGCAAAAAAGAGGATCATCAGCTGCTGTGGGAGCATCAACCACTTTCAGGTAGAGTTCAACACGAAGTAGGAAGCTCTAATTTCTGAGTGTTATTGCGGAAAAGAATGAAGGAAGTTTAATGCTTCTTATCCAGGAACAACACAACAAATGTATATTCAGATTTTATCAAATAAAATCAATAGGAACTAGTAGGGATTACATATTTTGGCCTTAGCTTCTTATTCTTAAACCAGATATTTCTTACTAAAAAATACAACTGCTTTTATTAAGACACTGTTGTATTACGTTAAGTTAAGCAAAATTAACGGAGTTTTACAGGGAGATGTCTATACTCATTAAGGAAAGGGGTCAAGGTCCCTTTAATAGTTGTTCTGGAGCTTTTGGCTGTATCACATGGTCCTCATGGGCAGGTTCAATTCATACAATTACCATGGAACATATGACTGAAAGTTAAAACAGCCATTAAATGGACCTTGAGGACAGCAAGTGTAAAGATTTTACACAAGTCTCCTAACTTTGTATTGTCTCAGTTGAACACTTTGGACAGTCTTTGCTACCCTTTACCTTTTTTTCCAGAGTTTTATTTTGAAAATCCAGGGGACAGATTTTAAATATGTATTTTTCACTTTGGTTTTAAAATACATCCCAAAAGAAAACTGATCATGAAATATTTTGTAAATATAAAGGTTGAGTTATTTCTTCTTCTTTGATATGAGCATCCTCATCAACATCCCATCATGCAGCTCATCACCTGCTGACCGTGGCTCAGGTGTGAGGGGCTGCTTCATACCTGTAAAAAGGCGTTGAGTGGCAGGGCATGAGGAAGAGGACATCTGGATGCAAAAGGCCAGAGGTGTTGCTGACATCACAGAGTGTCTGCATGTGACTCATGACGTCCAGCGTCCCTCGCTGGTGGATCAATCCGGTGTACAGAGCTGCAAGCAGGTTGCTCACTAACAGGAAGAAAGCAGCAGCTCGTCGCCATGCTTTCAGATTAGCCAGAGAAATCCCTGTAGTGGAAGAAGTGTTAAAAAAACACATCTGGTTGTTTGTTAAACTCAAAGACATGTTTGCTGTGACATTAGGAACTTACCACAGAACACCATACAGAACGGCAGCACCGGATAGATGAACCTGAACTCCTTGTGAGGAAGCAAACTGAAGTAGAGGATTCAAACATGTTAGACCAGCAACTTACTCATCAAAATACTGAAAGCAAACCCTGAGGAAATTTTGAATTTTTGCACTGTGGAACAAAATCATACGAATGTGTCTTTGATACATGTCTTGACGCTGGTTTTACACTATTCCAAAAATGCACCAGCAAAGGTCACAAGACTGTTAGCAAGTAAATATGAACGTGAACAGAACAGATTTCAAAACAATCAAACATATGAGCTTTGCAAATGTTTTTTGAGGAAGGAAATTTAACAAAATGTCCAAGTGAGTAAAACTAAATGCAAACATAAGTTTGTTTACAAGGAAACTCCACAGAAAATCAACTATAAAACATATTTACTTTTACAGAACAGCGTATCACTGAGAGAATGTGAGCGTTTTTTGAATGAATGAAAAATGGGCCTTTGTTTGAGTCTGATTGGCTGTTTTTACTCTGAGCACACGGGATTAATCAGGTGATCATGTGACAGCTGCTCTTAAATGTTACTCCAACACTTCACTGTATTGAGGTCACTTGATAAACATGTTTACTTGTTATTTTTAGCAGCTGACCTGTTTTACTTCTGAGTCACAGGTTAGGAGGAGTTTTAAATTTTATTAAGGCCCATATATGCGAGCGCAGCCATTTCACCTGTAAACCCCGAGTGTCCAAACGACTGCTGCCAACAGAATCTTGTATCTCCTGAAGGCGAGGGTGCACCCATGAAGAAACAGAGGAAGATGGGGACCGATGATGACGGCGAACCCCTGCGTGAAGTACCAGTGCCAGGGATGAGAGCCGTAGAAATCAGCCACACCGTAGAAAATGTTAAACTTCAGGAAGTTGAACTGAACCAAAGTCCACTGAAAAACACAGAGACAAACTGTTACATCTGAGTTTACAAGCAGCAGTTAGCGCACTTTAACGACCATACAGGTTTAATGGTTTTACCTTTTCATAGAAAATGCAGTCAATCACTGTTGAAATCAGGACAGTCACAGCCCTAAAATGAGAAATAAAAATATTTTATGTACTTATAGAGGATTGAAGACACGAGGATGAAACAGATTAAGTTGAAGAGAGATTAAAAGTACAAACCCAATAGGAATGAATTTACGAGTGATGAGTCTCAGTTTGTTATCTTCCTGCCAAAAGTGGTGCAACAGCAGAGGAAACCAGACTATCAGGGCTGTTGGTCGGACGATGACAGCCAAGGCAACCAGGGTCAAATACTTTTTGCTGGAAAAAAAATCAAAAATATGTTTTTGAATAATCTATTTTTTTTTTAGAGATAAGATTCTTTAAAAATAAGGAAAGAGAAAGATGTGACGAGTCAAGACCTGCTGTGTGTTTTGGACCCGGGCAGGGGGAAGTAAAAGAGAGCCAGGCAGGTGATGGTGGCCTCCATGCTGTTGGTCAGAGTCCTGGTGCAGCAGAACCATGAGAACCAAGAGCACAGATGGCAGAAGAACTGGAGACCAGAGCAAAGCATCAATATTAAACGTCTTTGAAAGCATAACATTACTGAATGCATAGCTTTAATTCAGCTCCTCTCCCTTTTTATTCTCCACTGTAAATTACAGTTTACAGGTAAACTCTTTACCGTCCATGTCGCCACATCCCGACTTTCCAATGTTCGGATGAGAAAGAAGAACTTAACGTCTGCAAAGGCAGCCAGAAGTGCTTGAATTATACGTGGAAGCCATATCTGCAAACCAACCAGACCAGGTTTAGTAAAACGCAGTGACTTTAGCCAGACATATGCTGATTAATGGATATGAGTGAACTTGCCAGGAGATGGACTGAGTCGTAGTTTATGAGGTGTAATATCTTGTATATGAATGCAAAGAGGAGTGGATAGGTGAACCCTCTTATTCCTGCCTTCCATTCCCAGGTCAGATACCCATACGTCTCACAGTTAAGGCTGTAACAGCATAAAATAATAGAAGACACAAAACCATCCAGCCTCACAAATGTCAAGAGTTGCTTGTTTTGTTGCATTGCTTTGAAAAAAAATCTTTAAATTATTTGGCTGTGGCAGATTAAAACAAATTAATATATCAATTTAGGATGCCCGATGGCCAATCAAAATACAGATTGATACAGAATGATCCTTTTCCTTGCAGCATCCTTTTCTATACTGCCGTTGGTTAATAATGGCAACAATAATGCACAGTAGTTCAGTCGTTCAGATGAAAATGTCAAAGGATATTTGAAGACCATACGATGGGAAACCTCCAGAGACTGCCAGTACTCATCAGGGACGAAGCTGGTCTGAACCAGGAAGCAGTTGATCAGTCTGAACACCACGGAAAACACAACAACTCTGGCTATCAGCACACCTGTGGAGTAAAAAAAAAAAAAAATCACCTCAAATTAGTCATACAACCTGCTTATATTATGTTCATCATCACAGCACGCTTGTTTCGATTCAATCTGTTTTTATGTCTCTCAATGAAAACAAAAATAAAATAGAAAATCGCATCAACCGTTGTTGAGAGGAGAGTCATCTTTCTTTGAGTACAGTTGGGATTTCCGTTTCCTCAGTTTCACTTCTTCGACTTTTTTCCCAAATTTCAGACGTGGACGGATGCTCTCCATCAGGTCATTTTGTCTTTAGGCTTGTCTGCGAAATCTGCTGCCCACATAGTACACCTGTCGGATGTGTTCAGTCTGATTCAGAAGCTAAGGGAACTCTTTAACACAATAAAACGGACACAGTGGATTTTAAATATGCAAATTACATACGACTTTTGACAAGGTGCTACTGGTGAACAACCTGCACAGCACTTCCCTTTATTTAAAAAACAGCATCAAAATTTAACAACTTTAAACGACAAGGTATTCATATCCACGAGTGGACAGTGCCCTCACAGGTTGAAGCGACACTTCCGCATTGTTCTTACTTCCGGGAGAACATTCTTTTCCGATTTCAAAGTAAAAGTTACACACAACGAACGTTTGGTATGACGAGTCTCTTTTTTTAACCTGATGTGGCCGAAATATTTAGAGTATGAAGGTTAATTTTACAATTAAAATCATCATAGTTTTTATTATGACAAAACAAAAATGAATGATAAAAAAACAGTGTCAAACAGTGGAAAGTCAATGGTAACTATCCTAAAATCTTGATTTTTGACCTTGTATTACATAAGGTGTCCATTTGAGTCCTAGATATTTGTGATAGCATTTTTTTTTTTACTTTTTCAAAATGTTTACAAACCTAACAATCAACTGATTATATAAAAACAAAAAAGCCAGATTAATCCACAATGTTGTCTTCATAACCTGTAGTCCTAAAACTCAACTAATTAAAAAAAATCTAAATCAACGACAACAGCAGAGTGTAGCTTTATATTGATATATATTGATAACAGGGCCTTTTTTTTCTGCGCTGAGTACATTAACTTTCAATATTTTATGCATTTTCCCTGATTATACATTGCCTACCTTTACTAAACCAGCAATTAAAATGCAGGACTTTTACAACTAACAAGTTTTTAAACAGTGTGATATGCGTACTTCCTAAAGTAAAAATGTCCAATAATTTAAACAAACGTCTTTTTGATATCATTTACATAAATTATATCAGCTCAATGTTGTCGTTGATTTAGAT
>JAQFJA010000001.1:16322879-16333137 GCA_029874485.1 Naso brachycentron
ATTTTTAATTTTTTTTTTTTTTTTGTCTTTTTTAAGCTCCTAAAGGTTTCTGTTTTTCCTCAACCAGGTTATTGTTTGTGTTACATTGTGACAGGCAGCAGCAGCCGTCTGTGTTCTCCTGTTGACTTTTTTTTATCTTGCAGAATCCCATACTTTGAGACGAGTGCTGCAAACGGGCAGAACGTCAGCAAGGCCGTGGACGTGCTGCTGGACCTGATTATGAAGAGGATGGAACGGTGCGTCGACAAGTCCTGGATCCCTGATGGGACCGTCCGTATGAATGGACCCACCAATGCAGACGTCTCAGAGGGCTCTGATGGGAGCAAATGTGCATGTTAATGTTTTATGTAGGGTTAGACTTGACAATATTTGTGTCCGTTTCCCTTACAAATCAGTGCATAACTGATATACTTTCATTCACTGCTGTATTGTTTGTCAGTAAGACTGAAGTGCCTTTTTGAATATGGGCATTTCATATCACTTCATATAGTATGTTTTTGGATAATTAATTCATATTGGAGTGTGGGATATTTATTTGTAATGATGAACAGCTGGAATGTCTAACATTAGTCTTCAGCTGATCATATGTTCAGGTTTATACTTTGTGCTCCAAGTTGCAGCAAAGTGAGCTGCTCTGTGCTATAAATACACTGTTAATAGTCTTTACTTGCTGTAATGTTTGCGTAGATTTACACTGCCATTAAGTCAACAAGGAAGCCACTTCTGTTTCTCTTTCTACAGCCAGATTAATACTGACTGTGATACCTGCTGTCACAGTTTGTTTAGAGAAATTTGCTCTGGGTGTATATTTAGTATACTTTACATTACTAGTTATGTACTACTGATGCTCTATTGATTGTCCTGCTGCAATCTCACCAGCGCCACAGCCAGACAAAACACTGCTCACCATCCAGCATTAGTTCTATGAATGAATACAATCATGGAGTTTCTTTTGTAAATCACTGTTTGTGCTTGTTTTACCCCCAAACAATGAATTATGGACTACAGTTCAAGTCATTTACACTTTATTGTGCAGACTGCAGCGACAGGTTTGGCCAATAACTGCAACTATTTATGCTCAGTGGTTTGAGAAGAGGAATAAATATGTCATAAAAAGAAAAAGTAAAAACTGAGCTGCTGATAAATGACATGCAAAAATAAATACAGAAATGTTACAAATTATCCTGCTGTATTCTGAAGGAAAAAGTGTAAATGCAAAATCTTATTGTAGCTATTTGTGCATTTTTACGTGTTATGAGACTTAACTTTGCAACTAAAATATCAGTTTTGGGGACATTAAATGAAGATGGTCCAGTTCACTCAGTTGCATTTTAATTCAGTCCTTCAGGTTTAAATCTAAGCAGCTGTTGATTCTGACAACTACACAAATGGTTCCTGCTTCCCTCCAATTGAATACATTTATATTTTGTCCCAAATAAAAAGACAAGAATGTGGAGATGAAGTTTTACCTTCAGTCTTGTAACAGTTTGATGACTCTTTCCTTTGCAGCTTGAACATTAAGTACCACCAACTATAGTAAAGGTTTAGCTTGTCAGTGCTGTTGTTCACTTGTAATGATGCCGAATGTTTTAAATTAAATATTTTAAATTTAACTAGATTAGATCCTAGAGACTTACCCCTCAGGTCCAGGAGCGAGGATGACAACAGATGATGTAACTCCAGGAGTTCACACACTGTTTTATTGTAATAATTTTGGCCACCATGTCTGAAACAACAACCATCTCAGCAAACATCCTTTTTTTTTTAAAATTTAAAACGACACTTCTCTGAAATAAAATATTGAGCTTGGGAAAAAGTGCAGAGGTGCTTTTTCTCACAGCAAATGCTATATTTTTAATGAGTGTGGCTACCATTATGCTTTCATCCACTACCTTAATTATGTATTTTATAAGAAGAGTATTTACACCTAATTAAGCACTGAAATGGTATTGTGAGAAGTTTTGTCCCAACTGTAATAGTTTCATACATAAATCCACATTATTTGTACCACGCTGTCATTCTTTCCTGTTTGAGTGAATACGACGTTTTAGCAAAGGCACACAAGTGTAATTTTCCACTCACAGTTTCACTCCACAGATTTGAAAATCTATTACATTAGGAAGACTAAATATTTTCAATTGTGTCGTACAGCTTAATGTTAAAATTGTGTATATTATGTCCAAAATAAACATTTTTATTTATGTATTTCTTGGCTTATTATTTTATGTAGTCAATCCTGAATATGTTGATTGAGTGCTGTGTGTAAGTGATTTGATACTGGGCCCTATTTGAAGAAACTTTTATCCTGTTTTGTTTTCCATTAACATACAATTTTAAATCCTCATGTCACCATGACAGTGACAACATCTCACTCTGTGTTATTACGTAAGTGTATTGTTGTATGCCATAGAAATAAAAAAGAAGAGTATCACGTTTTAACATGGCATGTACATTTTTATTATCCTATTACAAAAAAATATTATTTAATGTGATACATTTCATGTTTATAGAATATTGTTACAAGAGTTTCACGTTATAACGTGATAAGTTTCTATGTTGAAATGACATAAAAATGTCGTGTTATTATGTTAATATATCACGTTATGATGTTAAACTTTTTTTTGTGATCACAAACATGTTAAAACGTGATACTAGAGTATGTTTTACTCCTATGGCGTGACAGCGTTATGTTTCTGTAATTTATGACACTACAGCCTAAATTTAAATGCTTTTAAGTTTCTCTTGGGTTTAAGCAAAAAAAGGACAATAGCAAGGATGTTTAGTTTAAACGTTTTTTACAAATTATTTTTAGATTTAAAACAGGAGCGCATTTCTTCAAGTGGTGTATGATTCACCACACTTTGTGTTCCATCCATACCACTTGGTGGCGGTAATGCACCAAAACCTTGTTTGTCAATCGCCATAATACAAACAAGAAGAGGAAGGGGCTTTAAAAAAAGTTGTTTCCGGTGTTCCAACTGCAACTGTCAAAGGTTTTGACAGGTTTTAGAGATTTTCGCTAAAAACCTCCCACGTTTGCCTCGGGTGAGTGTTAGCTTGTGCAGTGACTTCCGTGTCGCGTTCAGAATCACCTGTTACATGTGTTTGTTTATGTGTAAACCTGTTGTAAACGTGTGTAAACATGCCAAAGTCCTACTAGCAAACACTGAAGAGAGTCTGTCTTGTCTTCACCCCGGCCGAAGTTGTCCAAAATATCCGTTTTTACTGACCGACAACAGCGTTTGTTTTTACACTTAAAGGTCAAACGTGAAGATAAAGTTACGTTTTGCAAATATTCCCGTGCACGTGTGATGAAGGTTGTTTTTCTCGAGGGGAACTAACGTCCTGCGCAAACAGACACAACCTTTTACTGTTACCTGAAGACAGGGGTCTTCAGCCTTTGGGGTCTTCAGCCTTCTTCAGCCCAGGGACTCCTTGATCGATAGAGAATCAGAGCAGAGAGCCTAGAATTAAAATAAAGAAAGAAAAAAACGAAATTAGAAAAAGTGTTGCGTTTAAAGACGAGCCAACTGTTTTGAACCTGCTTTATACTCAATTATTATCATATTTGTAAAAAGTAGCTCCTCATTGCCCATTTATATTAGAGTTTACTTTTAATTGAGTTCACTCAATATAACTTTTGTCCAAATTTTTAAAAATTCCCAGATATAAATTATTTCAAAGAAAAACTTTAACTATGTGCGGGGACCCCCATCAGCACCTCCACGGACCACCGAAGGGTCACGACCCCCTGGTTAAAGACCACTACCTCAGAATGTTTTCTCTCTGAATCTTTTATTTGTGATTTTGTCACTATAGTGCTAATAAGAACAGAAATTAACTTTATTCCATTTCTTTTACAAATGTTATAATGGAGTAACAATGATAAAAGTCTCATCACGTTTGTTTTGCAGACATGTTCACAGTTCTTGGTAACAGAATAGTTGGTTCATGTATGAGTTTCTCTGGTGAATTCTATTAGTTTTCATGCACAGGAATACTCCCAGAAAGATGCTACGCTCAGTTTGGTGAGGTTTGATTGCTAATGATGTTTGTGTGTTTCCTCTTGCAGAATGCCCGTCAACTTCTGCTCCCAGTGTGGCACAAAGTTGCAGCCTGGTTTCAGATTTTGTCCATCATGCGGAGAGAAGCTTCCCTGTACTGATGATGAATCTGGACCCGTCAGCTCGGCAAAACCTTCAAGTCTTTCTCCACCCAGATATGATGAGTCCATGGAAATTGAGGGTACATATTTTAACAGTACATTAGGAATTACATGGTGTCAGTCATAGATTTTAGACTTATTGTTGATAGAGACCTTTGGAGACGTAAATTCTGTCTCTCTGCAGCCCCTGCATCAGTCACCTCAGGTCCAGTTACACCTCGTCCTGCACTGCGAAAGACCCGTAACTTAAGGGAAGTTAAATTCAACAAGAAAGATGCCACTCCACCTGTCAGGTCCTCTGCTAGTCCTGTCAGAGATGACAAGACTGAAGGTAATTTTAATGGTTTTGAAGCAGCTATTCTGACAAAGGAGATTTTCATGTATGTTATCATGTAATTCCTGATAACATATGTGAGAGAAGTGGCGATAGAGACATGCTGGAGGATAAACCATCAGTCTGACATGTAGTTTTAAACTTCCGACAACACCATTTGAAACAGATGCAAATAAAGTAATTAGCTGATGCTTTTCTCTTGAACACAAATGCTATGATTTGTATCAACAGATTATGACGTTGGATTGGTTAGAACTCCTCCAAAGCAGCACGTAGTCGCTTTTAGAGTCGAGGCAGGGGGAGAGACCATTTTAGAGTCTTCGTCTTCTCCTGTTGGAAAGTCTCCTCGACCTGGTGAGCGTAAAAGCGAACAAATGCAACACATTCCTCATGAAAAATGCAGTGACCCTCTTGTGTTTTTCTGTCATAATCTTTATTTTGGTGGGATTCTTATGCAGGCAGGGGAAAGAAAAAACTCTTGAGCCCTGCTGTGAATCAGGTAGAAGAGACAAAGAGTCTGACGGGTAGAACAAGAAGGAAAGCAGAGGAATCGTCAGTAGACGCTTCTTCTCTGAGTGTCCCTTCACCGGTTTCTTCATCAAACTCCAAATCGCCTTTGAACGGTGAGAAAAACTTTGTGTTGCTCCTCGAACATTTATCAAGTAAATAGTCAAATTCAAGAAAGTTTAGCCTCCCTCTAGAGGCTGACAAAAGTTAGAGGAAGATGTTAGCTTCCCCTTAACATGGAGAAAACCTAAAACACCATTTACAATCACAGTTTCTAAGTCAAGCCCTGGTAAAAACAAAGCCAAGAGGCCAAAGCATGCGCCTGCTGTGGAGCCGCTGCTGGAGGGTGAGGAGGTGATGGACACAACGGGCAAGAAGTGGAAGCTGGCGAAACTTTTAAGTTCCAGCCCGACAGAGCTCATCTACGAGGGTGAGTGTCCGGTACATGACATCAGAGAAAATTCTGCAAAATGTCTATATCTGTATTGTGCATAACTTGATATTAATCACTCAGCCAACACATTTACTGTAAAGTATCTCAAAGCAGATACAAAGCTTCCTTAGAATAATCTTTTACATTTACCCTGATTGGGCCTATTTGAAAGACCCAAATGGAAAAGCTTGAACCGAAACCTGTAAGACCAGAGCACTTTAGGGGAGGTGCGGGACAAAAAGAAAAATGAAAAAAACAAACCTGTGAGTAACTTGCATCTAAACTTAGCTAACTTCAGGGAGGGGAATGGATCGCTTTGTGATACACACAGTGAGAGTGGAAGTATGATCTCTCCAAAAGGCTATAAAAGTGTTCATCCCCTTCACCTCCACCTACCTGTTTGAGTACGGATTTGATTAAAAGCAAGTAGGTACGCTCACGTTTGTTTCTTTCCGCTGTGCATCCCCGCATCAGCTGCTTTTGTGCATTAAAGACACAAAATCAACATCATTATGGAAAGAGAAATTGTCTCCAAAAGTGTGTTTAGACGATGTTTTTAAAAAAGATAAATGCGTTCAAAATGTTTGATAAGATGTAAGACTGATTGGACACGTTTAAAACATTTTTAACAGATGTTAAGAACAGACGTACAGGTTTAAAATATTCCAAAATGTTAACAGAAGATCGTGTTTACAATGTTTTTTTTAATGTTAAACAATAAGAGTGTTTACTCATTTATTGTTGAAATAGATATTCATGCTTTAATGAAAGATAATATGATTTAAAAAAAAAAACTTTTCGGGGTGAGGGTGGGGGGCTCAGTTGCTTTTATGCTCTCTGTGGGGAGGCCCACAGTCTCAGGCTTTGAAAGCTTGTGAAAAGGTAAAACAAGACAAATAGCAAAAAAAACACCAATAAAGACATATACATTTAGAAATTTAAGAAAAAACAATTTAAATTTGAGGTCTTAGGACAAAATAACATACAGTGACTATATAAAGTGACAGTTTTATAAGCATCTAGTTTACTTGATATGTTTAAACTGCCATTTACAACAATGTCAAAAGAAAAGGAAAAAAAATGCTGAAAAATAGAAAGGAAAATAGAAAAAATTATGCTTATCTGCTTTAGTGGCACCTCCACACTCTATTTTTGTCTTGAGTATTTGGACAGATTCATGTGTATCTAACAGACTCTTGGGTCCATGAAATCTGCCCGTGTTCTGGCCACACAGAAAGAGATGGTTAAACAAGTTACGGAAAATTGCAGGTGTCTTCAGCCAGATTAAACAAGTCTCTGAAATAATTGCACACAAGGGTTTGATTATTACCTTTAAATACTATTTGTTTTGTATTTTATTTCTTATCCAAACAGTTTCAAGGTCCAATTCCAAAGAATCCATTCACATCCTCAAACTGGTAAGTGCCGCCTCAACTCTCAGTAGGGTTTATATTGCACCGTGTCACTGAGGTGCAATGAGTTAGAGAAATCTTTCCATTCCCACTTGTTTTTTTAATCTGCAAATTAATTGCTTTAATTTGTCATCGATTTGCTTTAACAACACTCTTCCTTCACTTCTTTAATTTCCATGAGTGGGATCAATAAGGTTTATCATATGGTTTATCATATCTTTCTTTCTCTCAGGGAGCTAAAGATGGAAGAATCTTCAATGAGCAGAACTTCCTGCAGAGAGCTGCTAAACCTGCGTCCGGTGAGGGTTAATACATTTAGCACCTCCAAACAGTTGTTTAGCTCCCAGAGAACATGTGTAGAGATTTCCTGACACTCATGGAAGGAGGGCTGCAGTCACACCTCAACTATGTTGAAACAAAGTGGCAGCAGTATTTATTACAGTTATGTGTACAAGTTTTCCAGGTTTATTTTGGCTGTTGAAGGCTGATCAGAAATAAAAGCTTTAACAGGTGACAACCAGAAATAAGAAACAGAACCACAAACAACTACAGTGTGACGTAAATACAGTAATAAGGGTTGCGGTAGTTTGTCATGTGATCCAGCTACACAACAAGACATAGTAGAATCTGTCTTTCGTTTCATAGTCCATTCATTGGAAAGCATGAACTTGATAATCCTCCATGTAATTAGCATTGTTGTCTCTCTCTAGTGGAAAAGTGGATCAAACAAAACAAGATGGATTTTCTGGGGATTCCTTCCTGTATCGGCTTTGGTCTTCATGCCGATTCTTACAGGTGTGAGAAGTTTATCTGTGGATATTTACACATTCTGTGTATGCATAATATATGAAGTAATTTCACTTTAACTTGGCATTCTCATGTTTTTTTATAGGTTTCTTATATTCCCAAACATGGGCCAGTCTCTGCAGTCTGTCATGGAGGAAAAGCAGCTTCTGTCTGAGAAAACTGTTCTTCAGCTTGGCTGTAGAATCGTCAGTGTGAATTTTTCCCCACACCGTTTTAATCTCAAGTCACCAAAAAATATACAGGCCAGAACTTGTAAAGAACTAAATAAAAGCTAACAGCTCTTTTCTCATTGCAGTTGGATGTGCTGCAGTATATCCATTCAAACGAGTATGTTCACGCTGATTTAAGTGCGGAAAATATTTACATCAAACCAGGACAGAAATCACAGGTGAGAAATAATCTAAGCAACAACAACAAACTGTAATCTGTCAGTGATTGAAATGTTTTATGACCAACCTGTGTGTGTGTGTGGATAGGTATACCTCGTAGGATACTGCCATGCTTTCAGGTACTGTCCAAGTGGACAACACGTGGAGTACCGTGAAGCCAGCAGAACACCACACGAGGGCGCCATAGAGTTCATCAGCCTGGACGCGCATAAGGAAGCAGGTGAGTCATTTCTGTGGTTCGTTGATTCCTTGTTCCTCTGATGTCACTGGCCCATTTCCCTCCACATGCTACTGTAAAGGAAACGCTACCAGATCTATTTTCTTCTCTCCATGGCGGACACCTGCAGTCCTCCCACAATCCATCTGTGTGAGCCGTCAGCCACACACAGCCTTCACATTATAAGACTGATGTAATCTCTCCTTGTGAAGCTGATGGTCTAAATGTTCTTTTAACATTTGATTTGTTTGACAAGGAAAACCAAAAAAATAAATTACACAAGGTGATTTGTGCATCTGAGAATAGTTTCATGTGGTGTGCATTATGCTGAATCATGGAGGGAAAATAGATAATTTTTTCATCTGCATGTGTGTGTGTGTGTGTGTGTGTGTGTGTGTGTCCTTTCAGCACCGTCTCGACGCAGTGACCTGCAGGCTCTAGGTTACTGCATGCTGCGTTGGCACACAGGGAAGCTGCCGTGGACTGACGTCTCTCACCTTGACCAGGTAGCCACCCAGAAACAGAGGTGAGAGAATGTTAGTCATCGCATAGTTTGAAAAGAAACATACAAGGAAAATGCAAATTACTCAAAAGTTCTCATTTTAGGTACATGGAGGATGTTCCCGCATTGCTGAGTCACTGCTTTGGGAAGAAGAAAGTTTCCAGTGAGTTAAAGAAAATAAGTTTCTGAACAAGTCTGTGACTGCATGGCCCTGGCTGATTCACAGTATTTCTGCGTGTGTCATATTGTAGGAACACTCCAGACGTACCTGACTGTAGTCATGGCTCTGCAGTACTCTGAGCAGCCGGACTACTCGGCGCTGAAGGCTGGACTCAGTGCCGCTTTGCTGCAGCTCGGAGGGTCACTGGAGCAGCCGCTCAGTTTATAGGTGAGCACACAAATAAGCGTGTGTACACCTGGTCTGCAACATTTTTCAAAATTTCCGCTACTTTAACTGTGAGTAAGAGATACAGCTCCACAGTGTTGGCACCTAAAACTTTTAGGTGGTGACACATTTTTAGCTTGGGCTTTCTATTTTTATGTTGAAAATGCATAATTAAGAGACATGTAACCCTAAGTTCCACATTTACAGCTGTACCTCCACCAGCTCCACTTAAACATCGATACTGATTTTTGGACACCAAAAGACTGTGTTGCAAACATCAAACTCGTCTCGTCTTATTATGTTAGAAGTTAAGCACTTTGTTTGCATTTGGTGTGATAGTAACATTCTATTGTGTCACCTTTGTTTAACTTTCAGATAAATGGAACAAAGAGGAGACAGCTGGAAGATGCACTGTGTGTTTTGGCTTGTTTTATCAGTGATGTGTTATCTGTGATGTGCACTGAAACTGTAAATGTTGCTCACATTAGGTTAATGGCTTTTGGTTGTTTCAATTTGTTAATCTTTTTCAAGAATGCACTGTGGGTTTTTTTTTTTACATTTTAAAGGCACTGTGAAAAAGAGAGGGGGGGGTCCATTTCTTTCATTTTGATGCAGGTATGGGAAATGTGTCACAGTTCTCCTAAAATTTGTTAAGTTTTTAGACACTAGAACTGATTACTTGTTTTAACTTTTTTCTTTTTAATGTGCTTTTAATGAACTAACAAGTTTTATTTCACCTCTTTTGACACAAACTGTTAAATGTATCCTGAAGATAAGTCAACAAACAGAGGGAGACTTACAGAACTTCTCAATCCCTTTTTTCTGTACAGTGTAGGCACAGTTCACTTGCCTAATACAATGGCTGAACTCCATATTAAAAGTGCCAACATTGTTCTGTAGTCTGGAGGCCAAAAAGTGCCAAAACACATCATTCTTGCTGGTATGAATAGGTCTTCAGAATTCTTCAGAAAATGTTTTGTACTCTCTTGTGTAATGTTAACTGTGTACAGTGTACACATGCGGATTCATTCAACACAACAGACATATTCATTTTAAAGAAACCTTTATAAAGTTTAAACATTTCTGAACATAAACATTTCAAGACAT
>JAQFJA010000001.1:16352467-16363509 GCA_029874485.1 Naso brachycentron
ATGACAAAATAGACCAAAATGTTTTCAAACAAGTATAAATTTGGGTTAACTTTTTGCATTACCTGTGTGAGTATTGAGGTGGTTTCTCAGCAGCGTAACTGTTCGAAAGGCTCGTCCACACAAGTGACATTTATGTGGCCTCTCGTCTGTGTGGCTCTTCATGTGTCGGTCCAGGTTGGAGCGCCTTGGACAGGTGTAGCTACACAGCTCACACTGGAAAGTCTTCTTCACACCTGGACATGAAGATAAAAAAAAGAAGTTCATTTTAAGACTGTAAAGAGGAACCTCACAAAGCCTAGCTTAAGTACAGAATGTCTCCCCCACATTGTGTTCAGAGCCTAAAGAAAGAAGAAGAATTACAGTCAAACCTTTTTTCTTGATCTTGGTGGGCTTTGGTGGCTTCATGTTGCCCACGACCTTCTCGGCATTCACCTCTGACAGCAGCCCCTCCTGCTGCTCTTCTTCAAAGTCGTACACAGAAACGTCCATGTCACGATCGCCCTCTCCATATCGCAAACGGCTCTTCTTTCCTTTCTTTCCTTTACGGACAGCGGTGATGGGCTGATAGTCTGGGTCCTTGGACCATTCTGGGTCTTCCTGCTGAGGGACAGTGGCTTCAACTTCTGCTGCCTCTTCCTCCTCTTCCTCTCCAATAGGACCTTGAAGGTCCCCATGGGCTGCCTGGAGCTCCTCCTGCTCTACAGTCTCTACTTCACCGTTGGCACCAACTTTTACCACCTGCAAGAAAACATTACAATTTCATCCAACTGTGAGCCAGACACTTCTCAAGAAAGGACTTCACAGAATATGCAAAGTTGAAGAAATAACTTAAAATACCCGAACTTGTTAAAACAGCAGTCAAGCTTAGTTTTTTACCTGGAAGCCCTCAGGCAAGGGAAGAGTGTGACAGATAACTGGCTCGACATCCTTGTTAGCCGCTGATGCATCAACATAGGTTGCCTGGAGCCCATCTACAGTTGCTGTTGTGACAGGTACCTGCACCAGCTGAAGCTGACCAAGACCCAGTGCAGCTCCCGCCTGCTCCTCCATATTCACCACCTAGACAGAAGAAAGCAATCAACATTTTCAACTTGATCAAATGCCACAAAGCATTTCACCTCAAAACACTGACAATCTCACATGATCTTAAACTGTTTCACACAAACCTGGAGCGTAATGATCTGTCCCTCATCCCCACCGGTGACAGTCACAGTGCTGCCGCCCTCCAACACCTCTGTCTTCATTTGCAACAGAGTCGGATCAAGAGCATCCATCACCATCATCTCCATGTTACCAGATACCTCCCCCTGTGGAGCAATGGCCGTCCCCTGTACCAAGGCCTCTCCACCTTCTGGTAGGACCTTTCCATCAGCCTGGGCGGTTTCAATGGTTACAACCTCGCCCTCCATGGCGGTGGGTGAACTAACACCCTTGAAAGAGAAGACATTTATTGAAAAACTGAGAATGACTTATGCAAGCAAGTATCCACAGTTTTAAAGACCACAATGTGTGGCTAAAAATACATAATTTGTACAGATCTTAGAATTTGTTCAATTAAAATGAAATGAGGCCAGTGAAGTTAGTTTTAATATATATTTTACTTAGCTTAAGTTTATTTTTTACCACTTACTTTATTCATGATTTCAAAGTCACTCTGCACTTATTTGCTCAACTCAATTAGACTTGCAATCATAATTTCTAAACCAACCTGGGAAAAGGATTTAAACTGTAACAAAAATTAGACACACATGTACCAACGATTCAACTTGCCACTAAACATTTGTCATTACTGCTGCAGTAAACATATTGGCCTTATGATGGTGTTGTGTCTGGCCTGGGATGTTTTCCTGCTCATTGACCAAAGCTGAGATATGCTCAAGTCACAGGAGCCTGAATGTCCAAAAGTGAGTGTGGGAAACCAATTAATCATTAATCTTACCAATATGCCATGTTTTTCATTAGTGTACCCCTAATGGCAGGAAGCCGTACATTTTTGGCCTCATTTTCTAAGAGCTTGACATATATTCCGTGGAAACACCTGCTGCCACCACAGTGCAATGGTGGTGGGGTTTTTTTTGTGTTTTGTTCAAAAAGTACTGAATATTGACATTTGAAAAACTCAATACAAACATGCATTCTGAGACATACTGTTAAGGATAAATCTTAAATGTAACTGATCAGTTTCCACTAAGATTCATTTTCATATCATCATAACGTGAGAGGATTCTTGGGACATGTCATCGTTGAGTCTTTTTTTTTTTTTTGCTGTGAGTTCAACAAATTAAACACAACATTTCTGCTGGAGGCAGGTCTGGTTTTGTCATTTTGATGACCTGATCCTTCATTAGACCTAAAAAGGGCATTTCTTTTGTGTTGCATTTACAAACCTAGTCAATTTACATATTTTTTGCATTACCCACAGTTAGTGTTATTCTCTTAAACACTAAGTGCCGAAAACATCTTTAAGTCCGAGCAATATAAACTGTTAAATCTTTAATATTACTCGTTCACATATGTGTGAGCTTGAGTTCAAATAGGAACAGCTAGTTCCAGTGATATGAAACAGAGTAAAACTTTAATCCATGTTCCACAATGCACCAGGTAAAGTTAAATACAACGAAGGACAGCATGTTAAACTGCGACTTACACACGGAGTTTTGTATAAATGTGCTTTATTGCATGTATGATAAAGTCAGGATAGAGTTTGACTCAAGTAACTTTAGCACCCCTGTAGATTAGAGTGAAACTCTAGGGAACAATCTATTGCAAATAAGTAACCCGTGTTAGTTTATCATGCACAATACCACTATCGTCCAAAAGTGAGGTAACAGTTGATGGTAGCATTTCAACTGTAGTAATTTAACGCCTTCTTGTGATAAACTGTGTTGTTAAAACACTGATAAGTTGTCTCTGTCATGTCTATAAATATCAATCAATCGTCCAATGAATCAATGACCCACTCACTCGTTCTACTGTTTTAAGAACGATTACTTTGTAATAATTTCGATATCAATTCACAGCCTGTCGGCGTTAAAGTGTAACATTGTTAAAACGATGCAAACTACTTAAACATCAACTCGTGTTACTTGGGTAGTTAACTCGGAGGCGCGAGTGCGTCTGAAAACAGGAAACAAAGGGCACGATAAGATGGACGTCAGGCCTGAACAAACTTAAAACCGAAATACTCATATATACAACCATCCCTGTTCAAATACCCCAAAATATGAGCCAAAAAGAACCAAAACGCTCAACTGAGACCGGGAGTTATAGTTTATAGACGGATTTAGTGCATTTTGGACAACGATAGAGGGAGACAAACACCCCCCGCCAGCCGCCTGGCCGGTAAGCCCTACCGTGACACCTAGAGGCCGACGACGGCTCCTACAAAAACGTTTCCGTGTTTGGAGGTAAAGTAACAGCTTCACTTACTCTCGGTTACTTCTTTTCGCCTATATATTCACTTGGATGCTTGGCGTATGTGGTCGCTCTCTTCAATCCCGCTGTGACCGTCCGTACGTGCTGAGCGCCGGACTAATAATTTTCTCCCGCTTTGGAAGAGTGGGCCTAACACAAAATGGCGGCCCACGAGAGCCCTACGCGGCTGCGCAAACACAGTGCCCGAGGGAGTAAAGGGGCGTGGCCGAGCGGTGGATGTGGGTGATGGGCGCCAGATTTGAATCCAGGCGTGGGCGTGGCGTCCAACAACACGACGAAATGGAATAAGATAGAACTGATATTATTCATTAGTTTTCTGATGAGAAGTGCGGATCGCTTTTGCTCGAGAGTGACTTCTACAATACCACAAGTATCCAGTCATTGTTAAAAGGATATTACCAAATATTTTTGTGAAATAAAGCAATTCAATAAAGCAGTCACGAGAGGGCAGCAGACTTTGTTGTAGGTGGAGGGCGGGCCTCAACAAATGGCCTCACACAGTCATGATTGTACATCATTCTCAAGGGTTTTCACATATAGTTGTTTGTCACAATGTAGACAGAAGGTGTCATTTGTATATCTAACTAATGACCTAAATGAATGATACTGGGTTTTCCAACCATTATTTAAAAAGATATAAAACTCATAAACCGACTTTTCAAAATTATATCACCACCATGACCAGATTAAATTGCTAGGGGAGTGACTGTGCCACTCTTATATATCTGCTTTCTAGCTCCAGCTCAGTAGAGCATTTATATGGTTTGCTAGTCTTGGATAAGGGCACTTTCATATTTCAGAAAAATTCTATACTGTATGAAATCCAGTAGGAATGGGAATCAGACGAAAATGAGTACAAAAGCTAACGTCCTTGGTTCAAGTGCACCCATGTTGTGCATCATTCTCATGCATCTGTCCCCATTGAGATCTACACAGTGTGTGTTTCTTTAGCTGAGCAGTTTATTAGATGAAATTTCTCATCTGGTCTTTACACTTATTAAAACTAGAGTCAGCCTTTTTTTGGTCTGTAACAACAAGAAATTCACAGAAATACAAGATAAAATTCACAAGCATGGGCAAAATCTAGCTAACTAACAGGAAAGACACATTCAAACATTAAAAAAACATTGCAGTCCCACGTGCGTAACTTTTTTTTTGCTTCTATGTTACAATTTACTGTAGTCTAACATCAGCACTTTGACACTAAAACAGTTGATGTCATATTACTCAGTGTGAAAAACCTGACGTGTTCGTAAGAGGAAAATAAGTTATCTATGTGTTGTTATGTTGGGGTGAGAGTTAACCGCTCAGAGAGAAAACTGTCCCTGAAATACATACTCTAAAAATATAAAACAGTTTGTATGAGGTTTGGCCATAAATCAAACTAATAAATCAAATTTGAATGATTAAAAGCACCCACATGGTACTGAGTATTTTCCCATAAAACATTCGAATAAAATCAGATATAGGCCTAGTAATACTCTCAAATATGATGTCTGAACAAATCTTAATGCTTATTATCAAAGTCTCTAACAGCCCTCTCAGGACTCTTTAGGACAGTTCACATCCTGCAGGGGACATCTTGATTTGAAATGTGCTGGTTTGTGTCAATGTAGACTTTTTTTTTTTTTAATAATAAGGAATCTGCCAGGTTAGCCTGTCACTTACAACATTTCAGAGCATCTTTTCCGCATATAAAATAAATTATTAATTTGTTACATAACCAATAGAACATTTTGTCCATTTCAGTTACTTCATCGCAGTATGTTCAAATCCATGCCCTTGTCATAGCCTAGGATGCAAGGATGAAACAAATGTGAGCATGGTCACTTTTATTCCCCTCTCTCTCTCTGCCTCTTCTTATTTTATCACCATCTTTTTTCTGGTGGTTTTCCTCCTCTCGGTGGGGAGGGGGGAGAGAAAGGCGAGGCTCTGTTGTCAAATGTGTCAGTCTAGCCAGCCTGGCCCCTCCCACCTCAGTGGAGGCATTACATACTGCTGGTGCTCGTGCTCTTAGCAACGGTGCCTCAGCAACAGAGCCACGGCAACAGAGCTCCACGGCAACAGCGTGCCGTGTCTCCCCAATGGAGCTGCCATTGGGCGGACCAGCGCTCAGGCACTACACCCAGAGCAGACCGAGACCCCACCGACAAAAACTGAACTATCGTCCCAGCAGACCACAGGTACTGTGAAGGAGGATCATGGAGGGTTTTTGAAAAAATGGAGTGTGAGGGAACGGTGGTGTGTGTGAGGAGAGAAAATGGAAGAGAGGGAGAGAGGGGAGATATAATAGGGTACAGAGGGGAGAGGCAGGGGGAAGGGAAGGACGGATGCCTGTCCCTTGCTTGAATAAGGCAGTCCCATTGTGCCGGTCACTTGCTGTTTGAAGAACCCTCACTTGGTTTTTGACTGAATGTCTTCTCGCGCTCACTGAAAACAGCTAGTGGCTTTTTTTTTTTTTTGCATAGGATTCTATCAAAAGAGTGTGTGTGATCATCTGCATTTTCCACCGAGCTCATGATGTTGTCACCGAGCTATTAAGCTGTAGTCATATAGTCACTCCCTTGGAGCCAGTGGCCAGGGAGACAAAATTCAAGCAAATTCCCCTGACAGGGTATCATGTAACGGTGACTTCTGCTAAATTTGTGTTCTGCAGTCAACCTCCTGGCTTTTATTGCTACTTGTGGGTACAGATGTTAATATGATCAGGATGATGCAACACTGTATCACTGCAATTTGGATATTGAATTACCCACATTGGCAAAATGAGTTATCCTGCTTTCATTCTGCATGTAAAAATCCAGTGACGCCCCCCCATTGTACGTTACTGAGCAACTGACTCCCAGGAGGCTGGTTTGTAGCATGGCTGGATGAGAGATTCAAACCAAAATACATCTATAGAGGCAGAAGAAACACTAGTGCCAGTGTGTGGGTTTTTCAGAGGTGAGGGTTATGTAATGTAAAGTTTCATATGCTACAAGCTGCTCAGTGTGTTTGATCTTTGGAGTAAAACTGTGTTTCCTCTATATGTGTGTGGTAATTAGGAGACGATACTTGAGAGTGACAATGAAGTCCTTGAGTTCATGGGGAGGGTGGATGAAGGAGTTGAAGAGTTCTTTACTAAGAGAGTTCTTCCTACTGATACACTGTGAGTATCATCAGCGACCACATTAGCCTCTTAATAGTTCATTAATATTTAGGTGACCTAGATCCTAACAATCCTGCCTTAATAAACTTGTACAATAGAACCAAATGCACACAGTATTGATTTGGAATATAATCCTTTACATAGGAAAAAGCAAGATGAGGAAACTATCACAGTGCACGAAGTGGCTCCTGCCAGCTCCGTCCCATGTCCACCCCAGACGAAAACACTCAGGAGGAAGCTCGGTGATTTCTTTACGCTCAAAAAGAGGCGAGGTCTGAAATCAGAAGCAAGCCAAGAGGGGCGCCCCAAGAAGGCCTCCATCGCTGATTTCATCCGCCCGCTCAGGGAGGTCGCCAGAGCCGAGAAAGAAAAAGAAAAGGAGAGAGCGAAAGAACAGGACAAGGAAAATGAAAAGGAGAAAGCGAAAGAAAATCTCAGCGTTGTTACTGGAGAAACAGCTGTTCAGGAGACACCTGTTTCTGGTGCTCCGACGCTGAGGAGTGATGCGGTGCCTCCCCGCCGAGCTCTCAGAGAGGGGAAGTCCCAGTCTCTCATTTTGCTGTCTGGATCAGCAGCAGCAGGAACTACTAATGCCAGAAACACTGCAAAGGTAAGTGTTAAGGTATATACACATTAAGATAATTAGATATGCTTTGGAAAGCGCTCATCGTTCTGCTCTTGCTGATTTTAGAAACAATTTGAAGGCCAACATAGCTTTGAACAGAAGCTCCATCTCATGCTTCAGCGTATTGGAGTTTCTAAAGCCCAGCCAGGAGAGACCCAGGTGTGTGAATGTCTGAGTTTAGATTTATATTCTGAAGAAGTCTATGCAAGTGTTTAAATACCTGTTTTATTCTTGTAGAATCAGGAGGGAGAGATGAAAAAAGCAGAATCTGAAGGTATGTCCTTTTATCTACTTGATGTTTTATACGATCAGACTTTCTGCTCCAGTTTAGTGTTAATGAAGCAAAATTAATCTCTGAAGATTAGGGATTTTTATCAGGAAGAAAGAGTTTTTGACATGGCAGTTCTCTGTTGAAATTATTTAGTATCTCTTTGGGCTGATAAGACTGCTCTTCATCAATTATAGGGCCATAATAGTGAATTAATACCTCTGGTAAAATAAGATGTAAATGATCTCTGTGCCTCAGGTACTATCATTGACAGTAAACCTGAGCCACCACCTACTTTCACAAAACCTCGAACGATGTCTGCGTCATCTGGTAAAACACACACACCCAAACACAAATTCCCGTACTCGTATGTTTGATAAGCTCAATAATTTGCACATCCATTGTTTTTCTTTAGATACAAGGCATCAGATTCGTCCAAGTGTGTCAGCACATGAGTCAGCTGGGAAACCCGCTTTGCTTCCAAAGCCAGTTCTCAAGCCAGGTCCGCCCCCCACAACATCTGGCCGCAACACACCCGAGAACGAGCTAGCCCAAATACAGGAAGGGGAGACAAGCACGCCCACGAAATTGAGCCCAACTGCACTTCCACCTACCGCTGCTCCCCCTGCCCTCACTGCTACCGCCACTCCTCCTGTATCGACAATCTCCAACTCAGTCGCTGACTCAACTGATGTTATGATTTCATCTTCAAGTACTGTACCGCCCTCTGTCACAGATATATGCACTGACTCTGTTGACCCTACTGCAGCAGCCACAACACCCACGAATGTTACAGAGCTCGACAGCAAACCCTCTATCCCTGAAGCTAATGCTACCACTGAACCTCCCACCCAAACCCCTCCAACGACCCTTCCAAGTACCACCACACCCACAGAGCCCCCCACCACTGTCTCAGTTACTCCCACTTCCTCTGATTCCATCACTCCAAGCATCTCTGTCACTTCCAGCTCAACAATAACGACAACTTCCATTACCACCTTGGAAACTACTGCTGCTCCCGGCAATGAAAGCTCAGTTTCTGTAATGCCAACAAATCTGTCAACTAAATCAACTCTCCCAGAGTCAAACGGCATTCTGTCAGTTGATGGAGCTCCTGCTGCTGCTGGTGATGCAGCTTCTTTACCCTCCATCAGCACATCAGATATGTCTGCCACCATCAGTGCAATCACTGAAGTTAGTGAAGATTCCACTTCAGTCACCTCCCCTAGCTCTGTTTTAACCGTCACTAAAACAACATCTCCACCCGCTAACTCAAGTGATACCATTACTGTCGACGCCCCCGTCACCTCCTCCTCCTCCCTGGTCTCTTCTGTCTCTCCTCCCACCACTTCCACCTCTTCCAGCACCGCCACCACAAACCCAACATCCACCCACTGCATGGACTCTATCTCTACTTCCACCGTGACTCACTCAGCCACCTCTAGCTCTGCCGACATCTCTGCTCCCTCCACTTCTTCCAGTGAAACAAACCCTACAGACACCACCACCACCACCACCACTAGCCTAAACCGTGCAGATACAACTTCCACCACCAGTTCAGCAACCGGAGCTGCAATTAGCTCCGAACTCCCGACTAATTCGGACCCGCCAGACACTAACAATGTCAGCACTACCCTCTCACCAACTATCTCTGGCCTCCCCACTACTGACAACTCAAGTACTACTTCTCAACATTCGACCAGTGCAGCACCCTCTGATAGTAAAGGCCAGGATGATGACTCACAGACAGCTCCTGAAGAAACATCTAGTGTAAAGCCCGCAGAGAAGGACACAAGTAAGTTTAAAGTTTGGTATGTATGTATTAAAGTAGGTTTTCATGCTTTCCTGTTTGTGTTTATTGTGATTTCTCTCTCTGAACAGCATATGAGGAGCTTGAGATGGTTCAAAAGAGCAAGCAACCTGAGACGGATGAGTGCAAGACGGTTGTGGATGGGGGGAAGGAAGGTGCGAATGAAAAGGATAAACAAGCTCCCATCAAAACCGAAGTGACAACGAAAGTACAGGAGGAAAGCGTGAAACCTGAAGAAGACGCAGTCAAAACAGAAGTGGGAACGGCTGAAGCAGCATCAAGGAGGGTGATAGAGGGTCAAAAACAAGAAGAAACCAAGTCAGCGGGTGAGAAGTAATTAAAAAATACAGAGAATTGCTAAATACGGGACCAACTACTGTGACAGGGGCAGGAGAGGCCACAGTAAAGGGTAAAGGGGTTGGGGGGAGACGATCCATGGCACTTCCTACAGGGACCACCACATTACAGCAGCACACCACAACGGGTGGGCCACTGGACCAAAGAACTGAGATCCCCTTGGTGTGATGTAATCAACAAATCCAGCAGTGTCTTTTGTTCTTTTTTTAACTTATGTTTGAATTTTTGCATTGCACGTATGATTATGTACAATAAGACAATTACTGTGGTAAAATACACCATGTTTACAATAGATGGATAAGAGACATAGTTATGACTATTAAATGGAATATTGAATTGAATGAGTCTGTCTGTTTTTGTTTTTTTGTTTTTTTTAACGTGTGAATATAATGGTCTTTTTGTTATGTGAACAAGAACATTTTTAACTCATGGCACACTTGTTTTTTTTTTTTTTCCTGAAGCTCATGGACTTTTATAGTTGCCATGGAGATAGCTCAGTCTGCATCACATGTGGTCCTATATCACTTGCTCTGTCTATTCTACCAGGTTGCCCGCCCATCTGCATCACAAGGCCTGAATATTAAATTTATGTATAAAAAGAAAATCTACATTTATTCATGATAAGGCATACCTAGACAAATATATAAGATCAAGAAATAATGCAGTTGATGATTTACTCTCTAGTTTTCAACATTTTCCTCAAAAATAGCAAGGAAGTCATGGCCTATTTTAGATTTTTTTGAGAATGGGGACCCCAAGAAGGCCACTCTTTTATTTCCCTAACCCCTAACAACGCACGTTGCAGAGCTGCAACACTTGCACGTTTTACAAGACGTTAAATAGGGCTATCTTTTGAGCTGTTTTTGATAAAGACACGTTTTAACTGCATCTTGTAGGCTACTACAGGTTTTGACAAGTTGTCTCCATGAGACTTTTTTTTTAAGACACAGGTAATATAAAACAATGTGTTTGAGGTACATGAATTGTGAATACGATACGTTTCTTGAGGGATTCCCATTTCAGAATGTAGTACGACCGCCTCCAGTTCCGCTGATGTTTATCATCCAGAACACTAGGCGTCGCTGGCGAGCATAACGCCCCGAGAGCCACACTTACCCGGAAGAGAAGCACCGAGGGAAACGACGGTGAAGAAATTGTTGTGAATTGTCCACTAAATTACTTTTGCTATATAGATAATTTACCGACTTCTAACCCAACTAGCACCTGAGGTACTATTGCTGTAGGTTTCGCTTCGCCGTGCTCACACCAGAGATGTCAATCGTGCCTCCCAGTCGCTCGTCCACCGGCTGGCCGCGCGGTAGTGCCGGACAGTTTGGGAACAAATACATCAGCGGGCCTGCGAAACCGCTCACGCTGGAGAGGACCATCAACCTGTGAG
>JAQFJA010000001.1:16387479-16400195 GCA_029874485.1 Naso brachycentron
CATCGAGAAAAACCTAAAAGAGGACGGAATGGTCGCCGCCAAGGACGTCAAACTGCTTCTGCTCGGTAAGAGAAGAGCCTCCCCGGCCGTGGGGCTGCTGCACCTCGGCGCGGCACGGCTCGGCTTGCTTGTGGTGGGACTGCATGGGGCGGAGGTGCTCTCCGTGGTACTGATTTCACTGCCGGCTCTCACTCTGCCCTCCGTTCTTTACAGGCGGCGGAGAGTCCGGCAAAAGCACCATCGTTAAACAGATGAAGTAAGTTTATCTCTTTATTTCGTTTCTTCATTTTTTGCTCATTTGAACCCTCTTCGGCACAGTCATGGTAAAAGGCCCGAGATTGCGCCTCCCCTATCTGTGCTAGGGCAGGTTGAGCCGCCATGTTTCGAGAGGCCGTAGCCCCGGAGGAGTGCCGGTGACTCGAGCACCTCCTGCAGACCGACAGTGAGGCTGCGGAGGCCGCACCGGTGCGTCCCAGGGTGCTGTTCACTGCCTGGGTGCTGAAATGTAGTTAACGAGGGTTTTACTTGACTACAGAGAGTGTGCGACTGGGGATATGTGGGTGTTGTTCCTCTGTGCGTGTGTGTGTGCGTGCGTGCGTGTGTGTGTGAATTACATCGAGGTCACTACAGCTCCATTAGTGAATACCTCTGCTTTTAATCTTAATGGCTTTAAGTGCCCGATATCGCCGGGAGTACTTTGCCTATAAAGCGGATTTACGCAGAAATATGGCTTCTAAAACCGCATCTAAACCTTCCCTGTCTAAGCTAAATCACTCTTTGATGTTTTAAATCACTGTTGTTGTTTTCTCTAAACCTCTTAGTTAAGTTTCTAGATGTTTCGTTCCGGAAAAGGCAACGTCCATTGTAGGCTGTGTTTAGTTTTGTGAAACATCTCTGCCAGTTTCTGTGGGTAGCAGTGTGTGTGTCTCTGCCTCCGTCCTGCTCGGCGCATCCCGGCCTGCAATGCACTGACTGCACCCTCCCTCCCTTCTTCCCTCCATGCCCTGCTTCCTCTTCTTGCCTTCACCTCATTACCCTCCCTGTGGTCTCCGCTTGTCCATAACTCACTGCTCTGCCCTGCATACTGGACACTTGGCTAGATGGTGTTTCCAAACACTTTTCAGGGTTTGTTTTAACGTGAGCAGGTAGCTGCTTGGTGGGTTTTTACGACCCACTGTGGGTAAACTTTAGATACTGGTGGGTAAATTTAATATGCACTCATCATCATCATCACATGCTGTGCAGGCTGGTATGATGGCTGACAGTTTATTCATAATGTTAGATCTGGGCCTGGCTATGGCAGTTTCACGATTGCAATGAGAGTGAAACTACACCCGATGTTGGTGCACTTCCATTCACTTCCTGTGTGTGTGTGTGAGAGAGACTGGAAGGCCACATGAAATTTTGTTCAAACCCCTTAAAAATGGCCAGAAACCTTAATCTATAACAAAAGAGTCCCGTAGCTGAAAGATGTGCACACTGAAGTTGATTGGCATCTGGATTGTGTGAATCAAACAAGAAGAAACTCACCGATGGGCGATGTGTACGTCCCGTTGGTCTGCAGATATGTGTGTCTATTTTGACACTTTTTTGTTGTCAGGCATGATCATTGGTCAGCTAGCTTTCATCAATCACACATTCTGTATATAGAGCTGAAATGATGGGTCCATTCAATTAAAAATTAATCTGGAACTATTTTAATCATTTATTAATCGTCAGTCGTCGTTTCTGAAGCGAAAGTTGCAAACATTCACTTTAAATGTGAGTATTTGCTGGTTTTCTTTGTTTTCTATAATAATAAACTGAATATCTTTGAATTTTGGACTGCTGTTTGGGAGAAATAACAGTAACACTGTACTTAAAGCATGCATCTATAGTGCATTGTGAACATACTTTTAATGCATTATAATGCACCTGTAGTGCTGTATAATCATAGTTATAACCGTAACCGCCTATAACACATTATAGGTGTGTTCATAATGTGTTCTAATACATTATAGAGACAGGCTTTATAGCAAGTGTTGCCGAAATAACAAATATAAAGGTGTCATCTCTGCCTCAGAGATATTGTGATGGGGACTTATTTTTTCTACTTTTCCAAAGTTTTTGATAGACCATGCAATTAAGCGAGAAAATAACCTGCAGATCAATCAATAATTTACAAAATTGTTAGTTTTAGCCTTAGCTGTATTATTATTTTTGCTTCTTTTTACTATTGAAGCCCTTTTCTCTTCATATGACTAATTACATGCATCGTGCCCACACTGAAAGCACATATAGACTAAAAATACTTCCTCTTTTAGAGTTTCCCCTGGAAAATGTTTAGCAGAGGTGATAAACCACCAAGATCTTTTAATCATCTGACACCTGAACTACAGTCATAATAATTTTAGAACTGTAATTTTCATAAGCTGATGGACCAAAATATGATCACTATTTTGATCAAATAATCTTTATTTTTAGCTAAAATAAACATCTGTTGGTTCCTCCCTCTTAAGTATCTTTAGATTTTGGACTGTGAGATCAAAGCAAGACATTTAAAGAAATCACTTCTGAGCTATGGAAAAATTAAAGCATGTGTTTTATTATTACTGTTATTTGTTGATAATTTAATTGATGGACCTTTCCCGAGTGAAACTGTGCTCTACTTTGTTTCCCTGAGGTCAGTGTTTTATCTTATGAATCTGTTTTTCTGATGTTGTTTAAATGGACGTTGTCCACCTCTGCAATAAAACATCTCTTCCTAACATGCACTGATGGGACAAAAAACCATCATCCCTTGTTTGTTCTTTTCATCAATCTCCGATCACAAAAGGGCTAAAGAGAGGCTGCTGATGTTAAAATGTGGACTGCAGGTTTGTTCCAGGAAGTCATGATTGATATTTCCTAGACTGAGTGTATATGAGGTCAGGGTGAGAGAGTCCAGATGGATAATTTAATGTTGACCAGATTATAAGGACTTTAACTGTGTTGTACTGAATGTTACAGTCCTGTGTGGTGTGATTGATTAGTGCTCTGACTGATTTCACTCCACTGACTATCATAAATTATAAATGGCTTAGATATCACATTACTGACCAATTACAGATCACAGACTGAGAATGGGATCGATCCCCGCCCCATTATACACTGACACACTTACAGATGCATTTAAGGTAGAGACGGCTGGAAGAAGAGAGCGGATGGTAAGAAATATGTGCCGTGTTTGATGCTAAGAAGGCAGCTGGTGCACACAGTGGACCTTTTACTGTGAAAAGACAGTTGTTTAGGTCAGCAGGAACATAAGGATATGTGTGACTTTTTCTCTTAAGTCCAGGCTTGTGTCTAATATCTGTGTGCGCATGCAGGATTATCCATGAAGATGGCTTTTCTGGGGATGACGTGAAGCAGTATAAGCCTGTGGTCTACAGCAACACCATCCAGAGCTTGGCAGCCATCCTCCGAGCCATGGACTCCCTGGGTATCGAGTTTGGAGACAAGGATAGAAAAGTTAGTCTTATTTTAACCCACCAGCAGAAATGTGCATCAAGACTGCCTAGAAACTGAGATTTAATTAATTAATACATCCTTGAAATTTAGGGATTGTACCTTAGAACAGAGGAATTTTAAATGATCAGAAGATTGTTTTTGGACAGGATGGTAGATAATGTTGAACTGTCATGTTCATTTTGGTAAATGTTTCCTTTATATTTGCATTTTTGTTTTAAAAATATCCCACAATAACATTGCAACAGGTGAAAAATAGTCAATGTTAAATAGTCAAAGTTTTTCCCTCATTCCATAATGTTACTGAATGAATTCATCCAGGCGGATGCTAAACTGGTTTGCGATGTGGTCAGTCGTATGGAGGACACAGAGCCATACTCTGCAGAGCTTCTTACTGCTATGAAGCGTGTATGGGCTGATGCTGGGACTCAGGAGTGCTTCAGCCGTGCCCGGGAATATCAACTCAACGACTCTGCTCAATAGTGAGTGGGGAAAAAAGGACTAAAGGAACAAAATATTTAAAAGAAATTAAAATAAAAAAAGACTAGTCATCTAAACCATTTTTCTTGCTATCAGCTACCTGGACAGTCTAGACCGGATTGGGGCAGCAGACTACCAGCCCACAGAGCAGGACATCCTGAGAACCCGAGTGAAGACCACTGGTATCGTTGAAACCCACTTCACCTTCAAAAACCTCCATTTCAGGTACATGGAGATGCTGTAGTGTCATGACGCCTTGGCCTTTGTTGTTGGCGTATTGTCTTAGATTATGGTCAGGGATTACTCTGCTCTGGGCTGAATTGACTTCTTGCACTTGTTTTCCAGGCTGTTTGATGTGGGAGGTCAGAGGTCAGAGAGGAAGAAGTGGATCCATTGCTTTGAAGATGTGACAGCCATTATCTTCTGTGTTGCTCTGAGCGGATACGACCAGGTGCTCCATGAAGATGAAACAACTGTAAGTATGACTCAGTTAAATCAGTCGAAATTACAATTTATGGCAGGGCTTTGACTAATGTTAAAGGCTGATAATGGGCTGTTGTGTTGGCTCATGGAGTTTAAGATACTTACATGCAAGGCCAGGGACCTTTGATTCATTGATATCCTCACTGTGTCCCTCTCTTTTCCTCTCCAGTTCCCATCTGCTTCTCGACTGTGATCCATCTATTAAAGGCAAAATGCCAAAAAAAACTTCTCAAGGGTCGATAGCTACAGACTGACAATGATAATTGATTTTAACTCACTTTCCTAATCTGTGTAACACCCTCTATCCTTGGAGCCTTGATTTCAATAACGAATAATGTCTGTTAACAGTGAAACAAAGAGGGATCCACAACAAGGAATTCCTATTTCAGCACAGACAGTAAAACTACCCATGCTACATCTAAGTAACTGTAAAATTCTTTACTACATAGATAATATCTTTTCATTGCTATATATTTAAGTTGTTTGTGTTTTATGTCAGCCAGCTGCCAGGGGAGGGGTTACCAAGAAAATATTAATCTTTAATATTCAGTAGAAAAAAGCTGTGAAAGATGAACCTAAAAAATCATATCTGCTCCCTCCTGTTTCTGTTCTGATATCTGTTACACACTTAGCAGTAAAGAAGATGTATTATACTCATCTTCGAATCTTTGATTTTGGACTCCTATAGAGCAGCTAGACACAATTGACCCAACAGTAAAGTCTGCAGATCTTCAGAAAACTGTAACTTGCGCCCTCTCTCTTCCTTCTATTGTCTGCATTCTCTCAAAATGGTCTGCGTCGGTTACTCCTCCCCCTTTTTCTCATGTGCGCCTCCGCACCCTGCCCCTGCCCCTACCCCTTTACTGTCACAAAATAAACACAGCTAGGACACTGATAAAATGTTAATTACAGTTTGCGCTTCTCACTCTTCAACATAACAAAGCAACGTGGGAACAATGGTCCTTTAGCAGCAGTTCAGCCATTAATCCAGCTCGTGCTCATGTTGAGGAGGTAAATAAATCCACATGGAATAAATCCACAAGAAACAGGAACACTATCATCTTCTGTCTGGTGCTTGCCTCTTGAGGAAAGTTTAATAAAGTTAACACCTGAAAAACAAAGCGCTGACATTAATCTGTGAAGCAGAGAGCAGAGTGCAGTGGTGTCTGAGCAGAGCGGGGGAGGGGGCAGGCACAGTCCTGCGTGCATGAGCTGGCATGCCCAAATAAGGAGGTCCACCACGCATTAACGTCACTGGAGAAACACTGTAAAACACGGTGTGCAGAACTAATTGAAAGCCTGCAGGGCTCACTTACAAACGCATGTTTGTCATTGTGACGCTTTGGCATCATTTAACAGGAGTATCTGAAACTGTAACAACATTTATAGGTTAGAAAAGACGGAAAAGCATAATAGCTCTCCTCAAAGTAATCTGGATGTTATCGTAACCCTACATACATACCCTAAGTTAGTCAACTCACTAACCACACATTTATTCCTCCTGCAGAACCGCATGCATGAGTCCCTTATGCTCTTTGACTCCATCTGTAACAACAAATTCTTCATCGACACCTCCATCATCCTCTTCCTCAACAAGAAGGATCTGTTTGCTGAGAAGATCAAGAAATCACCGCTGACAATTTGTTTTCCAGAATACACAGGTGAGTCCAGACTTGGATTTCTTAGGAAAGTTGCACACAAGCAAAGTGTTGATCTTTGGGTCTTCATGCTCCTCTCTCTCTCTTTCTCTCTGTGTTTCCACTTTTTGTCTCCAGGTGCTAATACTTATGACGATGCTACTGCATATATTCAGGTTCAGTTTGAGAGTAAGAACCGCTCTCCCAATAAGGAGATCTACTGTCACCTGACCTGTGCCACAGACACAGGAAACATCCAGGTAGTGTTTGATGCCGTCACTGACATCATTATTGCAAACAACCTTAGAGGATGTGGCTTATACTGAGGCCTGGCCAAGCACAGAGGTTGTCATGGAGAGTATGAGGTGTTAATAATGATAATTTTGATGATACTTAAACACATTAAATATGTAATTCTACACGTCCAAATGGACCCAAAGAGCTGCCGTCAGACACCACACTGGATTATTGTCATGATTTGTTCCCTTCCTCTTTATTTTGATTTCAGTATACAACCCCAGATTCGTCTTATAAAAATGTGTTTTTGAAGTGAATGTTTCATGTTTTGTTGATGACTGTGTCAACAACTGGTAAGGTCAGAAGCGGCAGCACCAGGGGTATATTCAGCTGGAGCCTTGTTTTGCACAACTCAAAGCTCAGAAATGCAATGCGAGTAATGCACAGTGTCATTAATAACCACAGCGTGAAATATTGTCCCATCTTTTATGTGACATTTTTTGTGCGAGTCTCGAGGCGTTTGTATCTGTGCTGAATATAGCCTGTTGTGCTCCGTTTGAAGAGCTGCTGTGTGTGAAGGTGAAGAAGAATGATGTTGTTGGGGAGGTGCTGAACTCGTGGCTGAGGGTTATGGTTGGGAAGGAGGCTATTTTAACTTTCAGAAGGGACAAAGCTCCCCTCTCCTTCAGACCTACACATGACTGAGTAGCCTGCAGGTCTGTTCCTCTCTCTGTCTTCTCTTTGACTTTAAAACATAATGAAAGAGAGGATTCTTCTGTTCAGAGTGGCTGCCCATTGCCATTGGCCTCCTATAGTGTGAGGAAATACCTGTCAGCCAATAATATCTTATAAAAAAGTCACATCGGTGCCAACCATCTGATGTAGACAGATAGGGGATTAGGATCAGAAATCATAGATCACGTTCATATCATCAATTGATATTGAGTAAAATATATAACATTTTATTATCATCGAATGATTTATTTACTTAAGCCTCATGCCCTACATGCCTCCTCCTACCTCCTGAAGTCCCGTGCCACATATTTATTTCCTGACATTAAAGGCTGGGGTAACACCGATACCTGTCTACAGTTCAGAGGGTAGAAAACAGCCCTCCAATGATATCTTGTTCTCTGTGTGGTGCTTTACCCTTCGATGTGAATCTGTGTAGAAATAGAAGCCTGCACGAGGAGAACAGTATCATTTGAGGCGGCCTCTGTCTGAGGAGTCGTGGTTGGACCCACTTCTCCCCTGATCAGTAAACAGGGAGCCATTATCCCCCCCCCCCCATCTGTCACATTTCTCTTTTCACAGAGAAAAAATACAGCTCTCCATTTTCACCTGTGCACCCAGAAATTCATCTTCCCATCCCTGTATACTCTTATCACATATCAGTCCTCATATCCTATCTCCATTTTCACCTTAATAAAAGCACCGTACTGTATATATATTATGATTATACCAGATTTTTTTTTTTTACTGTGAATGTTTTTGTGCTGCACCCCATCCTATTTGGTAGTTTATTGGTTGCTCTCATGTGGAATGTTTGTGCTGAGCCAATCGAATGTTGTGTTTACATTAAAGCCACACTTTTCCTAACTATTCCTGCATTTGTCGTCTGAGTCTGATTACACCGATGAAGAGAAGAGGGCTGATGACAATCTGCACCAATGCTGCGCTGTCCTCTCAGCAAAAAGTTTAAAAACACACTGACCTGCGTTAATCTGCGCAGGGAATTAAGGTTAGACCAGGAAATTAGGCTGAACATTATGAGAATGGACCACTTTTAATGCTTCATTGCCTGGTGAACACAGTTTTGTATTTAGTGTCAGCAATATGTATAAAAGATTGGGAACAGGTCTTGCATGGCAGTAGGGCATCACTTGGTGAAATGTGGCGGATGGCAGGGATCAGGGTCCTTGCGCAGCGGCTCTCAATTTATTAGGTTAAAAGTGTTCCATCATCACAGACAAGGAGCTATTCATGTATTGAATGACTAGGCTGGATCAGCTGTCTGACCTGCTTCTGTCAGTTTAATGGGTATGATGTTCATTACTGCTCTGTTTCACTGACAGCAGCAGAGCTCCAATCCTCAGTCCCAGTGCGTCCTCGTTTCTCAGAGCCAGTTACCGGTAAAAAGGTCGGAACTCCCAGTGTGACAACATTACACTTTTTAATTACACATTTCGGAGAACGTTCTCATACATATATTTTTACAGATCACTCTTACCAAATACTGTATATCACAGTCTCTGCCACGTAACCACAAATCATGCCCCTAAAAGCTGAGCTGTAACCCTGATGCAGATTGACAGCTGGATGTGGAGCAGAAGGCTGGAAACTGAAACTGAAGACTGAAATCTCCCAGAAAAGCAGCAGCATTTCTGTTTCAAGCCAAAAAAAAAAAAAAGAAATCCCTAATCATCTGCATGAGTCCCGCCCACGTCCATTTACAGAAATGTGGATTAAATATGGAGAGTTTTTAGTAAAACGCATCCCAAGGTGGGTACTGCCCAGCAATCGCTGATAACCAGCGTTCTGGTTTGTGAGTTACAGTCGCAGCCTCTTGATATCTTCACTTCTGAAGTCAATACGCAGCGCCAGAACCTGACGCACCTCCGCTGGGGTTAACCGCCAGGTCAGTGGGCCCGAGTTTGGACCCCAGTAATCCAAGATCTCAGTCACCTGCAGTAGAAAAAGGTACATGTGATACTCTGATTGCTTAAAAGATGCTGTGTAACACAAATCAAACTAAATTAAAAACTGAAAGTTGTGAAATGCTCAAAACCCATCAAACTGGAATGAAAGGCTCATTCATTCACAAGCAAGAATAAGGCGAGGTTCACAACATTATATAACAAACACATGATTCTGTAAAGGATATTACTGCATGGGCTGAGGAACACTTGGTAAAAACGTTGTTGTTAAACACATCTGAATTCAAATGATTGTATTCTGTTTATGTTTTACACAGTGTCCACACTTTTATGGAACCAGGGTTGTAGTAAATCAAAGTAGCAAGCACAATAAAGCATCAAAACTAATCATAATGGAGAACTTTGCCCCTATGTGTTTAACCAGCACATGATGTAACATTGGGTTGTCTTCATAACTTTTTCAAAATTACTTATTCTTGTTGCAGTTTTGTGTCAACAGTCTGACTTGAACTAGAGATGCTTTTATTTGATGTTCAGCATTTACAGACCACATGGATGAAGCATTTTACTGCTGTGGTTGACTAGGGTAAAGCTAATTTAATTATTCCACATCTTGTCAGAAGCTATTTTATGACAATGTATGATGTTTTATCAAAATGATTTGCATAGACAGTCTTACACCATTAACTATTAACTCAAGCTGTCAGACAGATGTGATGAAGTAAAAATTCAAACATTTCTTATTGAAAATGTAGTGAAGTAGACGTATGAAACAGCATAAAATGGAAATTCTCTATTAATATAAAACTATCTCAAGCTACACTGGATAAACCTGTTTAGTAACATTGAACCAGTGTAAACTGCCTTGAGTCTTAAGATTAAAACAATTAAATCAGCTGTTATACTGATGTATATTTAGTGCTTGCAAATGTAAAATGATCTAAATTACCCGCTCCAGGTTAAGGATGGTGGCCATTTGTGTGAGACGAGCAAATTTATCCCTGATGGTCCAGGTGGTCACAGTGGTGAGGTATGCCACAAGAGACCTCAGCTCTTTGTCAAATTGCAGCCCCCCAAGCTGCAACAAAAAGTATGAGAGACAGTGAAAGGACTCCATGTAGTACAAAGTCAAAGAATTCATTTACAGTCTTCCTTGGAACGCTTTGCCTAAAATAGGATGGTGCTATCGTGCAAAGAGGAAGCACCCTCTCCTGCAGGCCTTTCTGGAATCATTAATAAATCATCACTTGAGGCTTTTCACCACGTGTGTCACTGATGTGATGTGAAGTGATGCACATGGTGCTCGGTGCCACCTTGTGGCCGAGCTCAGCTGCTCACCCTGCTGAACGAACATTTAAGGACAGTCTTCTCCATTTCAATTGATATCAAGCTGGTCATCAGGCTGGTCAGTGTGTCATTGATGACAGGAGAGAGGGCCATCTATTGAGGAGGCAGAGAGAAGTTTTAAACAATTAGATACAAGAATTCATATATTGGAATCAAAGCTGAAATGTTGCTGCGACAAGATACCTTGAATTCTGCCATGAGCTGCTCCAAGTTAACGATAAGCTGCTGCACCCAGGGATCATTAGCTTCATAATCATTAAACTCCTCCTGTGAGGAACACCAGCAGTTTCAGTGACATGTTTCGTGACCTATGATCTATTTCTGGTCACTACTCCGAGATAATTACCTCTTCTATGTTGTGTGAGATGGAAAGGAAGCTGCTGATCCAAGGTTTGACCTGAGGCTTTATGGCTGTTGTGTTTAACTCAGTCAGGCCCTCCTGTGAAATGTCAAGACATTAAACTTTTACACACATTTGAAAGACCTCGTAAACATGTCTTGTATGACCTTACAATAAAAATAATTTATAATGTGGCAGGAAGTTTTTGTCCTTCCTCTTTAAGATGATCAGACACCAGTCATTTGAGTAGCCATCTCCTTAAAATGTACCCCTTATTTAGGTAAAATATTACCAGCTCTCACTGAATTCGGAGTGTGCAAGGAATTTTCCCACTAAATAAATTCATTAGAGCTGGTTTCCACCACTGTGGACGCTGGTCTCTCACACTAATCCTTCAAAAACATACAGAATTGTTTCCTGTTGCTTAGAACCTACAATAAAGAGGTAAATACAAGCTCTCAGCTGCCAAGTGCTGATCAATACATGTGTGTGTCCCCAACCTGTAAGAGATCCTTGAACTTGGCAGATGTGTTGACGAGATCGGACAAACAGCTTTCAATCTTGGCTTGTTCGCCAGTGCCAGAGCCTTGATTAAACAACTTGGAGCAGTCATTCTGCAGCCGGGGAGGGGGGGGCAAAAATAAGTTATAAGCAATGAGGTAAACCATAAATGACAAGATGATTAGAAAAGATGCAGAGTGATTGCACAGATTTGAAACCTACCTCGAGGTTTCTCTTTAGAGTTGTGATATTCTCACTACACACCTCCACGTTATTCAGAGTCACCTGAAACAGGAAGATGAGAGTGTGAATGAAGGATTCCTACAGACGATGTGGTTCAGTGCAATTTAATCCTGTTCTGTCATTTTCATTGGGTCTAACTGGGAGCTAAAAACCCTTAAAGCTTCTCTTGATTTTAATTCACCTTTTGACAAACGCATTAAAGGTTTTTGAAGTAGTGCTCCCTTCAGCTAAAAGCCGTTTTAAAAATTAAAGCCGTACTTACCTCCCTTAAATTAGAGCAGGTTATTCATGCATTTGATTCCTCATTTAAATCACTGCTACTCGTTTTTAAACACATCTAATACAAAACACATGAATGTTGGTCTGGCCACAAAATGCAGCTGATGAGATCGAGGCTGGCATATGTGTGTGCATGTGAGTGTTTATTACCAGAAATGCAGCCTTGGCATTTTCGGCGCTCTCGATGCCCAGTGTGTTGAACTTGCCCTGCTGTAAGCTGCTCTGCATCAGACTGACTGCACTGCTGACGCCACGCTGGATGTCCTGAAGCGTCGTGGCTGGGAAGCCCTGCCGCAGTTTGTTATATAGCACCTCCCTGACAGGTAAGAGAGAGGGAAGAGAAATGCATGCACGCATGAGACATGACGATGTTTAAATAAAAGAGAAGTATTGAAAAGTGAAAGGGTGGGCACCTGAAGTCAGACTCCAGCACAGAGTTAGCATGATTGATCATGGCACAGAGGCAGTCGATATTGGAGCTGGACAAAGCTCTACTGATGCACTTCTTCACAATGTAGAAACAGTCGTCCACCATGCTGGAGGTCAGCTGACCCTTTTCATATGTATCCATAGTAACAGCCTGAGGAGGACAGTTCAGTTCATTATAAGGAGGGCTATTACACTTCTCTGTCTTTTCCGACCTATAAATGTTGTTAAAGTGTTGGATACTCCTGTTAAACGATGCCAAAGCATCACATAATGAGGTACATTCATTTGGAAGTGAGCCCTGCAGATTCTTTCGATTGGCTCTGCGTACTGTGTTTTACAGTGTTTTTTTAGTGTTTTTCCAGTGACGTCAGTGCGTGCTGGACTTCCTTAAATTGGCATGTCAGCTCATGCGCACAGCGGCATGCCAGCCCATCTCCCCTGCTCTGCTCAGACACCGCTGCACTTTGCTCTCTGCTTCACGGATTATTGCCAGCGCTTTGTTCAGGATGGCTCCAATAAAGTGTTTTTTTCGGTTGAATGAAGGACAGTTAACTTTGTTAAACTTTCCTAAAGAGGCAAACACCAAACAGAAGTTGA
>JAQFJA010000001.1:16408577-16420635 GCA_029874485.1 Naso brachycentron
TTTTTGTGTTTGAATCCTAATCACCATTCACTACAACAGCTTGGAACATGACTGCAATGCCTTTTTCCTGTGAAACTCCATCAGTGTTTTGTGTGCTACAAAAATTCACCCTACCTTCAATCTGCATGAGAGTAAGTAGATGATGACTGAATTTTCATTTTTGAGCAAAATATGCCTTTAAACTCATAGGTTTCAGGCGGGGCCTGGTGGTTAACATTGATCTTTAGTTCTGGCTTAATTCTGGTGATTGATGTTATCATTCCAATGCCTTTAGTTTCATCTTCTGATACCAACTGACAGGCCCTCGACAGTATGTTTTGGATATTTGTCCCGCTGGAAGGTCCACAAATCTCATCCTCATCACCCCAGTTGTTGGTGACAGATTCTCAGAGAACTTTGCGGTGGATAACTTCACTGATGATTTGGGTTCAGGCTTCTTCAAATGTTGTCCAGGAGACTTCACACAAGCCTTTTTTCTCAGTAATGGAGACCGTGAAGCACACTGTTTTCCCCATGATGACTGGACCCGCTGTATCTAGGACTTTCTAGAGCTCTTTTTCGCACGTTCCTTGCCTGTTGAGCGACTCCTCTGCCTCACTTTCTGAAATCCTCAGAACTTTCTGACACTCTAAGTTTTGCGAGGGGCTCCTGTGCGTGGTCAGGTGATTATAGGTTGATGTTCCTTCCACTTGCTGATAATAGCCTCAGTTGTGCGTATTGGAAAACATGACTTTATGATGCCACGACACTGGACTACACTGGGCAAATAAGTGGACATTTAAAACACTTTAAAGCAGTGCAAAAGTGTTGTAACAGAAACAAAATCACATACCCATTTGTTTTTTTTTTAAAATATGTATTTTATGAAAAGGGGATCTTACACTTTATATGATCATGTCTCAGAATTAGGCTGTATTCAGACCAAATCAGGCGCTGTGATGAACTAATATAAATCAAAGTGCTGTTTCTGTGCTGCCTGTTTTCCACCTGAAATAATTTCACAAAAACACACATTTTAATGAACTGTTTATATGTTATTTAAAACTTATTCTTACATTATTTTACACAAATGTTGCTACTCTGTTGGTTGTAGGTATATTCAACTGTGTCCAGAGGCATTCTGGTCTGTGCTCTAGCACCCCTTGAAATTTGAAAATGAACAGAGAGCTAACATACTGCATCGATGGAGCCTAAATGCACTACTCATATTTGAAAGAATGGGAAGACTGATTTGGTCCAAATACATCCTTAGTCTAAAACCATTTACAGGAAATCGATGATGATAGCAACATGACAGTCCTGTCGCGTAGAAACGGACTCAGGATGTTTGTTGTTCTACGGAAAACAAGAGAAGTGTTTTTCTCTCCTCCTCGAGCTTTTCCCATTTCTTCTGTAGCTCGTCCTTTTCTTTCTGCAATTCTTCTTTCTGTCTACTCAAGTCTTTGGCTTCCTCCAGTTGTGCTTTCCTCAGTGACTCAATTTGCTCCCTCTCTGCAGCTGCATCCCTGGCATGCGCTGCACGTAGCCTCTCAAGCAGCTCCTTCTGATGCTCCAGGGCCCGAGCCTCCTCCCTCTGCACTCTTCTCAGAGACTCTATCAGCTCCAGCTCCCTCTCAAAAATTCTTTTTTCTTTAGACACTCTTGGAACTTTCAACACACCTGTAAGAAGAGGGGACAGGAGGGGCCACATGTTTAGTCTCATCATAGTATTAGATACGGTAGATAGGAGCCACAAAATAAAACTTGGAGGTAGAATTATATAACTTTATTCTAACTGTAGGTTAGGGCCGAAACTCTAGCCATGATTAAGCTTACTGGAATATATATTTCAAATCAGTTTGATAAAACCAGATCTGAGTATCTAATCTCATTATTGTTTTGTACAAAATGAATTGTGTTCATAGCAGAGATCTGACTGTTAAGCTTCCACTCTGGCAACACCATGGAACATTACCTGAAAACAGTTTCTTCTCGGTCTCTGGTGGTGTTGAAGAGTCCACATTAACACTGGAGCCCCGTGATGAGTGGGACGGTGGTGGTGGGTTCTTCCCGTTGGCTACTAGCTGAGAAAACACCTCTGGGTGCCTCTTTGACATGTGTCGATGCAGGTTGCTCGTGCTGCCTTCAGGGCAATGCAACTTCCTCAAGCAAATGTGGCACTGAGCAGCGTCAAATCTGTCCAAGCCCTCGAAGTAGCTCCAAATCAAGCTCCGTCTACATCTTACAGGGCGGTCAGCACTCGCCTGTTCATGTGTTATTTGTTTCGCTGGAGCTCCTTGTGTAGCTTCCAGAGTGGCATTAGCAGAATTTAAGCCCGCATCATTCCCCGTTGGAAGAGTGTCAGAGTCTCCTTCCTCCAGTACAACTTCCACTAAACATGAGGGAAACAAAGTTAGAACTGTGGCTGAATTTAATGTTTAGATGAATGTGTTGTTAGGATTTTTTAAACAACTGATTAGTCGTTGAGTGTACAAAAAGGAAAAAAAGAAATAAAAAAAAAACATCAGTAAAGCCTCATGTTTTAGAAAAAGAAATACTTGGCACATTTGCTTTGCTGTCTACTAAATGACTTTGCCTATAATCACAACTGTTTGTGTTTAATTTAACATATTATTTCATTCAGCAATATTATGATAGCCTGCTATTTTATAGGATATTCAGATGTGACAGGAAAAATATGACAACCAGGCCAAAAAGCTTGACACCTTTGACTCTTTTAACATAGCACAAACTGAGGACTTAACTTAAATACCATTGTAGAGCAACAACAACACAAATAGTGTCATGTGCTATAATAGGCTCGGTCATTGCCATATGTTTATTAAAACATTGAGATTGGTATTCAGGAGTAGGAGGGAAAAAAACTGGAACATTTGATGCACATGGGAGACAACTGAGTGTACAGAGACAGTGTTGCTTTACTTAATAAACTTCCTGTTAAAGGTGGGTAAAGTGGGATTAAACATTATTTTCTCCAAATCTTGACAGGTCTCAGTAGGAAAGGCACATGTGTGAAGAGGTGTGGCTGTGGGTGTGACTGAATTGAACAGTTCAGTAACCATACCAGAGAAAACCTGCTCACTGTCCGTCTCCATGTCTTGATGACCGTTTACGGAGGAGGTCTCAGGTTTACGACCTTTCATTGTCTTTACAACCACGGTGGGATGCTTCGCGCGCAGATGTCTCATCATGTTCGTGGTTGAGCCGTGATCAGATTTGGACAGAAAGTCCCAGCAAAGCAGACACTGGACAACCTCTGCGTCGACGTCTTTAAAAAAGCCCCCAGCCGAGCTCTTTATACGGACCTTGTTTACCGCTGGCTCCGGGATGTCAACAGTGGGGTGTTTGTTTATGAGATGCCGTCTCATATTTGAGGTAGATCCGCCGGCTACTGAAAATACATTTTCGCAGATGTTACACTTGGATTTTGTGGCTGACATGGCCACAAAATGGTTCCAAATTGTACTCCTCTTCCTGCTGTTCATCTTTTGATGTTGTTTTACACGACTTTTGGCACAGTGGTCCCTATCAAACGCTGCTCACACTCAGTGTTTCGCTATCAATGAAAAACGACATTATGTTTTTTACACTAGCCGATTTCCCCCCCTCAAACTAGCAGCTTTTATTCGACTGGAGACAGCTCGCATCTTCAGACTTCGCTACATTTTACCCCTTGCTGCATTTCAATCACTCGACGTCACATCCGGGCGGGCCAAGCACTGTTTACTTCCTGTTGGAACTTCTTCTTCTTTAGTTTTAATGCGGATACAAACCTAACCAACGTTCGAAGTGCATACCGGCACCTACTGAGCTGGAGTGTGTAACACCATGACTTTATGTTCAGTTCCGCTTCCTGCAACTGACACTTTAATTATTTTTTTTAATTATTTCATGATTTAAATATTTATTTAAAAATTAATTATGTACCAAAAAGGCACTGTAATCTCCATCTAAATAAACTAAATGACCACCTCTCTTAACCCTTTTATTTCTATTTATTTATTAAAAAAAAAAAAAAACGAGGTTAATCTTTTTGATTTTTGCAGTGAAAACAGCAGAAAAAATCAGTTTCAGGAAGGAGACATGATGAAACACATTGCATCATGCAGTGAAGATATCTGAAAGTGCTTTTTCAGTGTGACTACAGGTAAATATTAGCATGCTGCTACTTCTGTCTAAAACACTTACCAGGGTAGAAAAGGTTTATTTTAAAATAACTGGATTATGTTACAAATGGCATTAACAGTATTACTGCAATATTAAGGTCAGTAAAAAAATGTTTATCTTGTTAAAAGATACCTAAGAGGTGTTTTCAAGGACAGTCTTTGATTTTTGTTTCATTTTACAGTCAGTAAATTGAAGTCTAAGCAAAAACACTAAGTAATTACAATTGTATTTATTAAAGGAAATGTCTGTCAGGCAGATGAACAAAACAGCTTCCCAACATAAATGCAACACATTGTGCTCAAAAAGCTGTATTATCAATTAAAACAACACTAACTCTAAACAATTTAAATATAACAGCTTGAAAACGGAAATTCACAGGCTGAAAACACAAACACTGAGCAGAATAAATGATGGGAAATTTTCTCCACCACAAGACAGCAATAAATACAAAACGTCTTCCTTATACACAAATGTTAAAGTCATTTTTGCAGTAAGCTGGCTGGTACAAGCGTCACACTGCGTATAAAATATGCCACATTTTATCAGTTATCAGTGCAATTAAACAAATCAAAAACATCTGTTAACAAGACGGTGAAAACTCAGTTGGAATGTATTTCAATAGTGGTGGGACGTCAGGCAGGCAAAGGCAATGTTTTTTTTGTTTTGTTTTGTTTTTTGTTTTTTTTAGAGACAATGTAAACTTGATGTATTGTTTTTGTAAAGCACTGTTGGGATAGTGTGAGGTAAGCGTCTAAGGTAAGCGTGTAATGTGTGCATCTTTGTTTACAGATCTTGTTTGAGTCTAAGAAGGGAACAGACCAATCAAATCAAACCAGTACACGGCTTCTGTCTTCAACAGCTCCAATATTATTTCAGATATTCAGCAGTACTGAGATGCACTGAGTGACTACAATAACTGTAAACTGTTTATCACTTCTTTCTCTCGGTCTGAGCACATTTACACTCACACACATCTAATCCAGTGGTTCTACTCAATGAAAAAAATCACTTAGGTTTCAGGAAGATGGTGGCCCCACTCTCTGGATTCAAACATCTCATCTGTAATAAATTTAAATGCATAGATGAATGAGAAAAAAACAAATCATATAAAAACAATAAAATGACTTCAATGGTTAGCACATGTAAAACCTTTACACACATTTTGAGTTCATTGAGCTGTCAAACACACTCAGGATTTGTATCTAAAACTTACCCAGTTTAACAAAAGGAAAAAAAAGTTGTTTTCATTAATTTAATATCTGATGTGACACTCAACCTGAAATTCCTCCTCTGAACATCACTCTGTGTAAGAAAGATAGGTGGGTAGTTTCCTTCTTCACAGTCAGTTTCAGTCATTGAATTAATTAATTTGGTGGCAGTTTTCACCGTGGAAAACATGTACCAAACATTATCCACTTTAGCTCTTCCCTCCCATTCAACATTCACAAAATATATTATTAAAACCTTTTTCCTTGAGGCATCACCACCCCTGTTGAAGCTTCTTGAAGTAGTGTATTTAGATAAAAGTAGTGTATTTTGATGAAATAACACACTGAACACTGAGCATATGGATGATACAGGACTGATTTTAAGTATTTTTCTTCACATTGGAAATGTGTCTCTATTGAATTCCATTCGAACAGTCATGAATTCCCGCTTACGACAGTTGCACTGTGTGTGAAGAAGGAAACTACAAACTTTTTACACTTTTCTAGCCCACAGCGTGCAAGTGATACAAGTGTCACTTTGAAGGTTTGGCATTTTAAGGGGTGATATGACAGATTAGACTTTATTCTATTTTCTACGTAGCTTATTTTGCTCAATTCCTGTTTTCTATGGTAGACATAACACAAAACCCCACAAGCCCCACTTGCAGCCTCTTCCACTTTTTAGATGTATGATTATTTTTAAATATTGAAAAAAAACAACCAAAAAACAACAACAACCCTAAACTTTGCAAAGCTCCATTATTCTTATTCTGAAAATACAGCGACAGTCACAACACTGTGAACAGTCAAAGTATTTTGTTAGTCAAATCATCATCATGCTTTGATATTTACATTCATGTCTGAGGTAAAAACTTTCCTTCAGAATAAGGTGCTTTTGCTGTTACAAATAAATTAACACCAAAATACATCAACACATAAATGTTATGTACAATAGAGACTCTAATGTTTTCACCGCTGGACTTTATACTTACAGTTGGTTTGTAATTTGAGCCAAATTACTAAGTATGAAATTAGGACAAATTGAGAAGGACACCACCTATGCAAGTGATAATTTACTTATTTTCAAAAATGTTCTTGCATACCTCAGAAAGAGCTGTGCTCTTGTTTAAAAGCAAGGATGACGAATAAACCCATGTGACGTCTCTCTGACAATCAATAAAAAAAACACCAGCCTACATTTTTTCTTAACATACAGTTATGTATTCAGACAAGCTGCTTAAAGTATGGATGATGACAATGGTCTGACATCCACTGAAAGCATTTTGTTCTTTCCAATATTAAACAAAGGCATGGTGCTTAACTGACAGGTGAGGTATATTTTAGCAGGAAACTGGTAACCAGTAGTACCAGGTAGATTTTGAGACATCTAGGCCTAGTCCACACAAACACACATATTTTTCAAAACAGGCTATTTTCCATTTGTTCTCAAAAAAACAAACAACAAAAATCTCATCCACACAAGCACTATTTTTTAAAAATCTATGTCCATATGAAAACAAACAAACAAAAAAAAGGACAATTAAAGCACAGTTAAGATGCCACAGCAACAGGCAGCGATATACCCCTAACTCTAAAGCCGGGGGGCTAAAATGCAGTTTGCATGTTGATGAACAGCCAAAACGCACAGAAGAAGCTACGTTTTAAAAAATACAGATGTCTGTGTGAATCAGGCCTTCAACTACAATTTAATACAATATGATACAACATTATTTTCTACTGAGAATCAGAGTAATGGAGCTGTGATTAACAAGTTTAGTGTAAAAACAAATCACAATTGTGTGAGTACAAACATCCACAACACATTTATGTTTTCTTACCAGAACATTTTGCAAAATGTGACTGAATGTGAAAATACAGAAAGTAGTCATGGGTAATGTAAAATGCCTCAGCAGCTTAGTCAAAGGAACAACATTCAAAGCCCAGTTTTGTCAGACACATGTAGTAGTTGCACCGGGTGTATAAATAGATTTAGTTCTTATTTCTCTGCAGAGCCTCACACAGGTTGTGATTCGGATCCGGCTCTTGACTCATGATCTCAACACGCTCCCATTCTCCACTACTGCTGGACCGTTTAACTGCCTCGACCACTGTCTGCACATACAGCCCATCCTCAAATGTTGGTGCCATGGCGACGGGTGCTCGTGCCCAGGACCTGCGCTCCTCGTGAGCCTGAAAGGACTGTCTCAGTGCCTTTACCATGGAGCTCAGCCCTCGCAGGTGAGGCAGAGGCATCTCTTTCACCTCTGGCCCCACCCACCCGCTGTCACCTAGCAACAGCTCCTCATCTTTACTCCCATTGCGCTGACCATACAATTCTGTCCCCCTGACAACCAATCTTCCACTGGATCCAACGACCATAACCTCGTGCACGAATGACCCTGGCATGTTGAAGTTCAGGGTCACCGTGCAGCACACGCCACCGGAGCTTGAGCCACTTGCACCCATCAACATTTGGAAGAAACAAAAATCATCGCTGGTGACACGGCGGATGCCTCGGATCACACCATTCTGTTGCACAAAGGTCCGTAGTAAGCCGTGAACACGATGGGCTCGTGCACCAGTTAGGTAACTTAAAAGGTCGATGATGGCAGAACCGACAGTGTGCAGGCCGCCTCCTCCCATCAGCTCCTCACAAGTCCAGCCGTACGACTGATCCAGGAGGCTGGGGCCGTACACTCGGACATCACACACTTGTATTTCGCCAACGTATCCCTCCACCAGCAGCTGGCGCATTGCAACAAAAGCTGGCAGGAAGCGCAAGGTATTACCCATAATGCTGAGCAGCTGGGGGTAGTATCTGGCAGCAGTCACCATTTTGAATGAATCCACAGCAGTTGCAGCTTTCTCACACACAACATTCTTCCCTATACCTGCAGAGAGAAAAGGAGAGGTGGGGGGAATTTTTCTTTAGATAAAAATTTAATTCTGAGGTAAACACAATGAGAATACCAGAACTATAAATTTCAAAATAAAATTAAATAAAACCCTTTAACCATAAAGGTGACTGAATGCTTTAAACACTCAAAAGGCAGGATTAATATTGTATTAGGCTGCATATGTTTTCAATGTTGTACCTACTAAAATGGCAACTGAGTATATATCAAATATGTTTTCATGTTGTAGGCTGAACATGGTGCCTCCATACTGGGATTTTCTTAGATAACATTAGTGCCCAGAGTGCCTAGAGTTAAATTTGACCGTGACCCGTGTCTCCAAAAAACGAAACTAAACAATGCATGTTAATGTGTCTCACAAAACAGCAATTTTAGTGAAACTGGGCCATATTTTACAGAGAAAATGTCCTCTGGTTCTCCCTCTGATGTTCTATGACTGCTCTGCCTCAACTCTGTGATTCTCGGAGGTTCCTGAAAGCAACATGCAGGCTGCCTGCAGACCGAAGCTGCAGCTGCAGCAGCAGCAGCAGCTGCAGCACTAGGTAGTTGTTGGGCACAGCTCCGCTAAATAAAAGCCTGCAGACAGACAGAGCAGTTGTAGGACATCAGAGAGAAAACCAGAGGACTCTGTCTCCGTAAAATATGACCCGGTTTGACTAAAATTGCTGTTTTGTGCGACATATAAACGTGCATTGTTTAGTTTCATTTTTCGAAGCCATGGATCACTGTCAAAGTTACATGGTGTTGCTTTAAGTATAAAATTAAAAAAAGGAAACATTTTACTGCAACCCTGTACGGTTATACAAAAGGGTGCACAAACTTTTTATATATGAAGAACAGCAGCCCTCACATCAGTATCCCTTGGAAGTAGTTCTGTGGTTAAGTCCCTTGGACACACTCAGGAAGTTGCAGCTATAACAGGAAGCTGAGGTCAAGACTCAGGAATTTCATCAGATACAGTAAATTGACTTTGTAGATCAAGTCACCTCTGTTATGACACAATGTTGCATATGTTTGATTCAATGGTTTGCGAACAGGTATGAGATGTAAAGAATTTCAAGTGTTTTTTCTGTAAATCCACCACCACCACCACCACCACACACACGACTATGTTCACTTTGGTCATGGCTATAATCACCATTAACCACATCTCAAGTATAAACCCTGAGAAAATACATTACGGAAGAAGGTGGCTGTTTTCAGTTAATGCATCTTTGGGGAATAGCATCATTACAAATTTCAAATCTGTCCCAGAGTTGACTTGCCACGCCCAGCTGGGTCAGTTCACTTGAGCAATTTGAATAACTCAGATTCAAATACAGTGCAAGTTAAAATAAGTCTCAAAGAACAGATCACAATGTTAAGGATTGAAACTGATCTTAGCTGATCATTCTCACAAACCCAAAAAATCTTAACTTTGTTATATAAAAGAAAAAATGTTGGATGTTCTTCTCTTTTTTAAAACAATGCCGTACATTTAATGGCTTGTAATGAAGGGATTGCATGCATGTAGGCTATGCTTACCCAGCGCTTTGACAGCAATCTGCCTTGTCATTGAGGGTGGAATATAGATGCAAACAAGGTCAACATCTTGGTGCAGCAGGACATCATCAGATCGGCTGGTGTGAAATGGGATGCCAAGCTCCTTTGCCAAGCAGCGTGCTTCCTCTTCACTGCGGCCCCAGAGTGCGTGAACCTCAAAGCCTTCAGCTTTCAGCAGTGGGACCAGCACTCTGGCTGTGCTCCCTGTGCCAAATACTCCGACTCCTGGCAACATGGCAATGCCAATCACTGCCAACTTACGTGTTAACCATGGCAGCTTCACAAACCTCCCAATGGCCTATGATCCACTCGTCTGTCGAGGTCTTTACTGTGTCTGGAAATCAATGAGAGCTTGCTGTACCTGGAAAAATAAAATAAAAAAACAAATGCTTTAAGCTAGGGGACTGTAATGCCAGATTTAAGACCAGCCATGAAGGTATTTAATCTACATCAACATGTTACAATAACTAAAACCACAGACAGTAACTCATGGCACAACATATATATGAGTCATGTATCTCCCAGCTCTTGTGACTGTACCAACAGACAGGACAAACATGTCTGCTAGTGGTCTAGACTACTTTTTTTTATCAGCAGTCTGACATTGTTTCCTGCTACATAGTTAACATGCCATTCCTTACATGTTCCACACCCACCAAAGACAATGTCATCTCTGACTCTGAAGCTGGTGCAGTTTATGTCCCTGTACAACTTTAACAACGTTAAAGCCTTGGATTTTGTACATTTATGAACAAGAACTTGGACACAACTTATCTATCAACATTACATAACGTTCATCCTGGACTTAGTGCTACTTGCTTAGTAAGTTAAGTGTGAAATAGTGTTTAGCTCAGCTCACCTGATGCCCTGCAAACCTTCCATATACCTTTAATGATTTCCCAATCTTGCAGTTATGGACCTATAACTTCTGTGTGGAATACAGTCAGCCATGTGACTGATAAGACTACAGTGGCATGTGCAGAGGGAGCACTTGCCGACAGTTACATATATTTTTGAGGAGAGACGGGCTCTTGTGAGGTTATACAGAATCATAATTGTCTATATTTATAATATTATGAATATATACTTATGGGAGAAGTGAAGTCAGTAGCTGACAGGAGTGTACACCGTGCGTCACTTAGCCATGACTGTTCAGCAACAGACAGCGTGCAGGTGCACCTGCTTTAACGTTACTGAAGTAACCTTTGACAAAATGAAACTGTCTTTTTCACGCTGCATTGAATCAGGCCTCCAACACCGTTGCAAAACATACATTTACCATGCTGACAGCAAATGAAGCCTCTCTCTCTGACATGGACACAACTGGAAAGTAACCTAGCCGTGCAGTGTTACTGCTGGTCAGATAACAAAGCCAAGACACATGAAATTGTCACTGTCGAGATCAACAGGGGTTGGATATTAGCTATATTTCACCATTAGCCATACTATGTATGATACCACAATCGAACGAAAAGTTAATATTACTTTAACTAACATAGACGTATGTTTTTCCGAATAGCTAAGGTTAACGTAACGCCACACACTATGCTAGCTCGACTACGTTAGGTTAGTGATAACATTAGCTAGCACTTTAAGCTAGCCGGGCCAGACAGACGCAAAACGAACTTAAAAAGCTCCCGATAAACGTAAGTATTTTAGGAGTTAATATTTTACTATCTAAGCTAATTTACCAAATAGTCTTTGAACTTGGTATAAAAACAACCCGAAATAAAATGTAACATGAGCTACCTACTGAATTTACCGGGACTACATCGACAGCGGTGGAGGGTGCTCAGCCGGGCGCTGCCCAGTTGCTAATGGTAACTTCAGCAGCAACGACAGGACTGAAGCGAGTGAGCACCAGAGATACTAACAGGGTGGAGATGGGTCACCAGCAGGGAAGCGAAGGGTTACGACGCCTGCCGGAAGACTCGGGAACATGGCTTCGGCACACCACACCATGCACTAAACACACATGAAGTTTTCACATGAAATGTAGTATTTTGCTGGCAGCCCAAAAAAATAATTTAGATTTACTTACATAACTTAGGATAAGACTTTCTAACAGGTTAATGTGTGTATCACTGTCTGGGGCGCCGAAAGGGGGGGGGGGGATTCTAGGGGCCCATCATTGACAGGGGCCCAGAAATAATAAAATTATAATACTGACAAAAATAATATGACACTATGTTGTTAGTTTATAATCACAAATATATATTATTTACA
>JAQFJA010000001.1:16467833-16478164 GCA_029874485.1 Naso brachycentron
TTATGGCTCGTTGCTAGACGTACTGGCTGAGCAAATCTATTTGCTGCCGCTAGGGTGCGTCTAGATTTCTAGGCTATAGGCTATATGTTGAATAATATACATTTTGTTGCCTGTTTTTGATGTGCACAGCGCCTTCTTTTGCCATTTCCAGTCAAGGTTGTTTAGTAACATTTGATGCTATTCTGATGCTTTTGATTGATTGTCTTGCTTGGCTTTGCAGCGTCCCACGTCTGCCATTAACACTGCCTGCTTTAAACATTTAAAAATGGTTAGCAGTAGAAAGCATTCTTTAGAAATTTAGAAAAGTAATCAGAAAGTAATGAAACGTAATAAGTTACATTATTTTGATCAAGTGATTGAAATATTTCCATTACTTATTACATTTTTCATAGGGTAACTAGTAATCTGTAACCTATTACATTTCTAAAGTAACCTTCAGCACCGGCCGCATTGCTCCAACACTCACAAGCTGATTTAAAGTCACTAGAACCTGAGAACGGATCATCCCATTTAATCAGACTTTTAAAGTTTACATATGGTTATAGTGATATTTTATGAGCAAAACAGATGTTTTTATACATTTTTAAAGCATTTTTTAGATGAATGCACACCATGTCATATATTCTGCCCATGTGAAAATGAAATAGACAAAATTATGGACAATGAAAACACTTAATGGATAGATTTTTTATTGACATTGCATATATTTGTCTGTGAGGGTGGGGCTGGTTTAAAATTTCAGAAAAGACCAAAATGTAAATCTAGTATGGCTTAAACAAGCCTGGCCTCTGTTCAGAGCTAACAGCTTGCACTTTGAACGCATTGTGCCTAAAATTAAAAAGCACTGGTGCCAAAGATTTAAATGTGCAGCTGCCAAAACAGTGAGTGTGTGAAGCTGCCAACTGTTTGTCAGGTTACACATGTTTTCCAACTGTTTGCCAGCTAGATTATTTCACATATGTGCTGCATCGGTTTTAGTTTAATTGGATTACTTTGTTTTAACACTTGTAATCACCGGGACTGTTTTCACTGTAATTCCTCTTTGCTGTGTTTGAGCAATCACAATCAATGGTCGATAGATTAGCTCTTTGCCAGTGTTGTTTACTTTACACAGGATGCCCTCTCTCTTTGTCTTCTGCTTTCTGCTGGAGGGTGCATTGACGGACCTCTGTTCACCCGCTGAATTGATTGGACTCAATAAAAGGCATTGCCTGGACAGAGGTGGGGGCAGGGGGCACAAATCAGGCTTCAGGGACACTTGTTGTTGGCATTCAATATCTGCACACACACACACTCGCACACACTTCACTACACATCCATCTGGGGATTTGTATGCTCAGGTATGTAGACTGCACTTTTTAAATGTGCATGTGGGGGTGCTTATTGCGCTTCAGTGCTTTTGTTTATGGGGCCGAGTCAACTCACGATGATTCATCACAGTGTGAAGCTGCAGTGCTTGGACATCTTCCCCGTGTTTTTCTGCACAAAAAAACACAGGCGATGGAGAGGGGTGGATGTAAGCTGAAAATTGATGTGTGCCTGTAGGCCTGCTCTGTGCTTGTGTGTGGTGCAAAACGACTCATGATGCCCTAGAAACCCTCAACCACATATTTTGTTGTATTTGAATTGGAACAAGACTAAAATTCGGTTTGTGTTTTAACTGCTGAGAGACTCGTCCTGAAGAGCTCTTCAAACAGTCCATGCTGAACCTCTAGTGACTTTTCATGTAACATCTTCAACACTCCTGATCTTTATGTCGCCACTCTATGATCGTTTGGTCAAAACATGTGGTGTGTGTGGTCCTGCGTCTCGATGGAACTATGTGGTTCTTCCGATTGAATATTAAATCTGAAAAATCAGTCAAATCTGTAATGTCTGTGATTGCCAAATTTTTAAAAATCAGTTAAGACTCCAGCTCTACTCAACCCACACACACCACATAGCTTAGCATAAAGGCTTAAAACAGGTGTAACGAGCTAGCCTGACTCTGCTCAAAGGCAACAAATTTCACCTGCCAGCATCTCTAAAGAGGACGATTTAAAGCTGGGGTAGGCAGTTTATTTTTGGTGTTAACAGACAAATATTCCATAATAACCTTTCAGCATATTGTAATTCAGGTAGTCTGAAAGAACACTAGACTTCTGCACCTCTCCTGCTCTGTATTCAGGCTTTAGAAAATGAAGAGTGTGACAGGCACTTTTGCCCATTATCATTTTAGAGAGTGCTGCTCCTATTGGCTGCTCAACGTATTTCTTCTTCTACAAGTTGATCGGCTGTTAAAACAAGTGACATGCCTTCCGTTCTAAAACTGGCTACTGGTGACTTGACATGCTGAATTACTGCGACACTGTCAGTAAATGTGAGTCAAGCTGAGACGGACCAGTTTACACCACTGCAACTTCACGTGCAACCGTTTCATCTCCTTGCGAATCTTTGGTGTAAACTGACCTTAAAAGAAAGAACGACAACAAACAAGATAAAATGAGAGCAGGAGGAGTCTCATGCTACAGCTAGCTTGATATCCAGATGTTGTCTACCCCAGCTTTAATGCAAAATATCCTGTGTAAAAAAATAGCCTACATGTTGCTGTTTTAAGAAAAAGGTCTTTAAATGAACTTTTCCTGTGTCCCAATTCAATCCTGCTAGAGGTGTATTTGTGGGCTGATTGCGTCACTGCCGCGTGAAGAATGCTGCCCCATTTCGTTGGCGTATTTCTTAGCTGCCATAACTTCCACTAGTGTTGTCATCTATAGATGGTTGCCAGACAACTAGAAAATCCAGAAAGTCATTGCTCCCATTCAAAAAATCGAGGACATATAAATCCCGGTAAAACAATGACATAGTGATTCTGCTCTTTAGGTTCTGTACAGATTAAACAAAGTATAACATCTTGATAAGGAAAAGGTGGGTGGTGGAGGTAGCTAGACAGGAGCCCAGTTAGCTAACCCTGTTTCCAGTCTTTATGCTAAGCTAAGCTAGCCAGCTGCCAGCTGCACCCTCATATTTAACAGATTTGAAAGTGGCGCGAAATGTCAAATTTTGACTCCAAAAAAAAAAAAAAAAGACAATTGGTGTCCCTAAATGTGGAACTATCCTTTTATTAAAATAAGTGTATGTGATCTGTAAAGCTTCAGTTTGTGCTTAAAATTATAAAAAACTATCTTCAAAATTGAAGATGTTAACATTTTCCTGCTCTTTGCTGGAAAGAGGCCCTTTGAGGTTAGCTGTGTTTGTGTGGCATTGCTGGTATGTGTGTGTTACTCCAGCAACTCTCTGCTCAACAGTGCTGTGCTTCTTTCTGACAGACCTTAAATAAGAACCACCTGACTCTTCATTCCCATCATTTTTCACTCTGTGGATCAGTGAAGTTCCTGCCTCTCCGCCTGACTGCAGGGCTCACTGTTGCATCATAAAGACAAATAATCACTTCTTGCCCCAGGTGACATTATTACTTGTGGTCGGGTTGTTTTTGCAGTTGAGAAATGTCCTCTCTGGAGGTCCAGTATCTTAATTGTTCCCCATGGATGGGGGAGAACAAACCAACCTGCCTGCATACAGGGAGATGCCATTCACTGCCTAACTGTTCGACAATCTCAAACACATACATTTTTATCATGTGGCTGCCGAGCTTATCGCACATCTCCACTGTGAAATGCTGAATGGCGATATTTGGGTCACATTGTGTGAGTTCAGCTCGTATCTCAGCAGGAGATCCCGGCATGATGGTGGTGTTTGCTGAGCTACTGGTACTGTATGTAATTTTCTACATGTTTGTCGCCTGTACAAATGACAAACAATTTTTCTCATCGTAAGCTATTTATCGGCTGCAGTGTTCTGTAAAGAAATAATAGCAATACAGTTCTGCCCTATAGACTGAAAATTGGATTCTGCTTTATCTGTTTTCAGCCTTTGGCAACAGCAGTTTCTATCTCTGGTGATCACACTACAGTCCACATTGTGCAGCTGATACAAATGGCTGATTACTGCGATGAGGCACCCTGTCACTCTAATTTACACAAATCGTACACTCCCACTCTGACTTCTGCTCAACCGTATTAACGCCTGGGCAAATGTCTCTGACAGTCAAACCCAGAGAGCCTAATTTAATCTGCATGCACCCTTCCACACAAATAATCCCACACTGGGACATTCATTCCTACCAACAATTTGCACATTCTGTATTTATTGTTCCTCTAAGCGTGTGATTATGCAGCTTTAGATATCAGAGCAGCGAGGCTGGACTTTGGTGTAATTTATTATATTCAGCTCTGCGTCTCAGCTGATATCTGATTGGCTGGCTTGGCTTGTTGGCGGAAAATGAAAAAGTAAAAGTTTAATTTTGGATTTCGCATAAACACGCCTCCTGAATGGCTGTGCAGTTAATGATGACAGGTGGGTTAGACAAACTACCACATGGGTCGCTGCACCATAATCCACTGAGGCTTGACTGGACAGCCTTCTAACCATTTAGGAGAATGATTGTCTGCTGAATTGTATGTGCTTTTACGTGCCACTGTGATGTATGTGATGAAAACCAGGTGCAGGCATGCTGTAAGTGCAATAAACCGCATGCAGGTTGCAGGTATTTTCCACGTTAGGCGCCTGCAGCTATCTGTAGTATGTGGAAGCATTATAACACTTACAATCCTGCACTGATGTTGTAAAGTCTTTTCCATGAATGGCCCCTTTACGAGTGTTTTCAGACCTCTGCTCAGGTTGAAGGTGGCAGGAATCCATCTGGGTAGAAGTGAGGTAACCAGATTCATTGATTAATTAGAACAGAGTGGTGAAGGGATGACATATCTTTGTAGGCCATCCCGGAAGTTAGCATAGCATTAATTCCCTCGGCAAAAAGCTTATGAGATTTTTAAATGGGATTTTGGATGGTCGTCGAAAATAAGCTCTGTGATCACAAGTTTATGACACTTATGATAAAAAAATCGCCAGAAGCAAAAAGCTGCTGTTACAAGCGGCATCATGGTCGCATGACTTAAACATAACCACCCCAAAGTGTTCAACTTTTGATTTGATTTAGTGCGCTTACTTTTTAACAAAACTCTCTCCTCTTAAAATGACCTGATCTGCTGATCATGGCTGTCAATTGCTAGTCTCACATTTCTTTTCAATTATACTATATATTTTATTCCTTTTTCATGTGATGATGTCTGACGTCCCCTATGAACACATAGTCTCATTTGGCCCCTTGTTAGCAACTGCCTTTTTTAAGAGGTGTAAAACCTTAAAAATTCAAAAACTGGATTTATAATGGTGTATTTTAGCAGATCAAGATGTTTAATTATCTTTATTCGTGTTGACCACAGACCTTATTTTAAGGCATTTAACTGAAAAACCTGTGCAAAAACCAATCAAAAGAATTTGAGATTAGAGAACCGGAAGTGTGAAAATGCTGACTTGACTTCCAGGTTTTAGGATTGATTACTTCATCACTCTATGATGAGTGTGTAATTTTTCCCAACCCAACAGCTCCAACAAAACCAACAGGAGAGTGAAATTTTAGAGTGAGGCAGAGTTTGATGATGAATCTTACAGTTTTTAATTTGTGTTTACTATCACCTTCTTTCCCTCTGACCTCGCTCTTCCTCTATAAACAATTGATTATGATTTCATGTCTGTTCTCTTTCCACCATGTCCGGTGGGGGTGTGGGTCAACTTTTTGGTTTGTGTATCTTAAGTTTATCAAATGTCAGCATAGAGAGATTTCAACCATGGGCTGCATACCGTAGGTTCATCAGACAGATGCTGTTGTGCCAGATGATCGCACACACCCATGCACGCACGCACACACACACACACACACACACACACAGGTATGCACAGATATTCTTGTTAGGACATTACATTGACTTTCATTCATTTGTACAGCCTAACCCAAACCCTTACCCTAACCCCAACCTTAACCAAGTTATGCCTGAGAACCTAACCCCAGTTCATACCTCACCCCTAAACCTAACCATCACCTCAGGAATCTAGTCATGCCGCATTAGGGGCAGGTCTTTAGTTTCCATTAGGACTACTGGTCCTCACATGGTCAGTGTGTATGCCAGAAAAGGTCCTAAATAGGTACCAAAAACCTGTACACACACACACACACACACACATACCGTGTATGGTTGAGTGTGTCCAATAGTGAATTATTGTTTGAGAGATTTATTTTGTGAGATATTTTGTTAAATGTTTCTTGCTGGCCGTCAACTTCCATGTTAATCAGTTTAGGGGATATTCAGAGATGAGAATGAAGTTACATTTGGGTAACGAAGGCAGTTGTACCGCTACAGCTGTGAAATTTAGAAGACATTGCTTAATATAGTATGTTTTCCCGACATTCTTTGCCTCCTAACAGCAAATGTTTTATCATATAAACATCACAAAGCAAACAACAGTGCCCTTAAAAATGACACAAAAACGCATAAAACAAAACCTTTGGCGATTTTTGCCTCAGTCTTGCTTCTCGGAAGGTTGAAATTGGTCTTGAGCTCTTCAGAAAGATTACTTTCTTTGCATTAATGTCTGTGTCTGTGGAAAAAGGAATAACAGGCTCATGCTCAGATGACAAAACAGCTTTAGTTTTAAGAGACACTAAAACACAAAACTTTAGTCACTACAAAATGCATGCCTGAATATATGACTATGGCTTTAATATTCTGCAGGGAAGAGCAGTCTGTCTTTCATTTTAAATTTTGACCCACCCATCTAAAATTGCACATTATGGTTGTTTCTGTGCATCAGCAATGACTAAATATCAAATAGACAAGTTAGGAAGCCTTAATTTACATTTAAACAGGGGTTTTCTTTAGTTTTAGAGAGATCTGAAAGAAAATTTTGTTTTATTTCAAATTGCTTTATATATTAGAGGTTCTTAAGTAAAAAGGTAATTACAGAAGCATTTGCGAGGGCCTTTATCATGTGTTAATTGTAAAAAAAATGGGTTTCACTGATTCAAGCCAAAAAGGTGTGGTTAAACAGCAGCAGACGTGGAGGGTGATAATCATCAATAACAGAAACCATCAGTCAACATTTTCAACATGCACTCACTAACAAATCTGTCTTTATTTCAATGAAAAAACTCTAATCATAGTTAATTCAGTTTAATTCTTCACCAGAAAAAGTAATACTAAGTCTGCTCCCTGTTAATTACTTTTTTAAAATTTCTTCGATGATCTGCTCTTTTTATGCATAAACTCAAGCAGGATTTGTGCACTTCATCCTGCATAATTTTACCAGGCAGCAGAGATGCTGCACTGTCGTTGGATTTCAGAACATTAAATCAAAGTGAGCTGAAAAGCCTCTTAAACACCTGCTCGCCTGCAGCATTTCCCCATCCCGCTTTCCCTTTCAATGGTAATTATCAACATTAAGCCACTTTTTAACTAATTTAAATACCATATTATATATTTGATATAGCATAAGCAGAATTGCATAATTATCCATAATCTGCAAATGTATTATGACCGCAGAACTGTCACCCTCATCCTTCCTTGTGGCTGTTTAAATTCATATTGTGTGAGTGTGTGCACCTGTCTGTGTGTTTGGGCTTGTCTGTGAGTTTAACACTTGAGTATGGGAGCATGTTTCTGAATTTACATGAGAGTGCTTTTCATATCCACAACACTTTTTTCATTTGAAAGATGATCAGTGGTCCATTAACATCCTGGTCTGTTATCCATCATTCTTTCATACATTCCACAGAAATCTCATTATTCATCCCATCACTTCACTTCCAGCAGAGACGACTCAGAGCTCTGCAAACAAATCCTATAAATTCTGTAATTATTATTCATACAGTTTAGACTTTATGGTGGGAATTCCTATAAATAACTCCCCCCCGCTCTGTCTATTTCCCCTCCCCTCCTTTCTGTCATTTCCACATGCATATACAGCAGTTGTACATATACACTTATCCTACACAAACGTACACACACAAACACACACACTTATTATCTACCCTTTCCAAGTCTCTCTCTGTTCTTGTTTTCTCTCTGATCAGCGGCACGCTGCTCTGCAGGGAGGAGATAAATTGTCTTCTTCTTCTTCTTCTTCTTCTTCTGCATCCTCTCCATCTGAACCCCCTCCCCCCACCACAGCACCCATCCTTCACACCAGCTTGTGGGAGATGCAGCGCCGTAGAAGCAGAAGATGAGAAAAAAAGATAGGTGGAGTCCGTGGCTCGTCCTGCAGAATGAACAAAGGCCTGTCGGTGATTTAGTAGCTGTGCAACAACTGCACTGCTGCTGCTTGAATTGAGACCAAGTATGGGTTTGATTGGCCGGGGAGACTGAGTTCTCCTCAGGCCAACGCGGGCCACTAAGTGACATTCATAAGAGACATTTGACAGTTAAAATCAAAACTCAACAGTCTGTAAAGGAGGAAGTCATTTGGAAGAAAATGAGGCCCCCTACTGAAGCACAAGCTGCACATTACTGCACATTTTTATTATTTTTTCTCCTCCTCAGGTGTTGTGGCCCCTGGAATGGGATATTCAACTTATTCAGCCTTTATTTAATAATTCACTATGCAGAGAGCTGTAGTAATAGAGGAGATGGGGATGACAGGATCCTACAAGATCTACTGGAGCCAGCAGGGTGCCACGCTTAAGGAAATTGTTTGATCTAATTCTCTCTTCTATCAAACCAGCAGCCTGGACAGCAGTTAATGGTAACTTATATGCAAAGCCCAGGAGAGCCTTCCTCCTCCTCCTCTTCCTCCTGTAATTGGTCTCCTGCTGCAGCTGCCTGCAGGGTCTCTTCACGCTGAAGGCGCCCCCATGTGGCGGCAAGGAGACGCGCGCACGCCGCGGGGGGTTTAAAAGCCTCAACTGAGGAGGAGCAGCCCACAGTACGAAGGAGCTCCACGCCGGGAAAAGTTTACCTCCAACCACCACGCTCGACTGAAAGTAGGGAGAAACAGCAGAAATGACAACTCAAGCCCAGCAGCCGCCCCACCTGCACCTGGCTGAGCTCACCGCAGCGCAGTTCGTCGACATCTGGAAACATTTTGACGCAGACGGTCAGTGCGCACCAGTGTCTGACGGAGCTGGAATTAATTGAATGGTCAATTAGTTTTTATAGAGGAGAAAATATTTTATAGTGAGAAACGTATGTTGTTGGAAATTCATGTTTTTATTGACTGTGGGACGACAGTTTAGGTTCCAGTGAGAATTTAATTCTTTCATTTAAAAAAAATTAAGTGCAACGCACGTTTGAAACATGAAAATATCACGCTAACTGTTGCAAAAAAATAATGTGGGCTTTATGCTCGAGCTAATCTGATGTGAATCCAAACTGTTTAGGTATTTAGAAAAAAAAAATTCAGGGTTAACTCTTCAAACTCATTTTTTTTGCATGTGTATGTGATACAAAATCTCGCTAATATTAATGCTCTTATGTTCCATAGTGTCACTGAACACCCTATATATACTATAGGTGTATTAATACTATGTTGTGACTTCCTACATTTACTCTTGAAACTACCACAGAAATGAATAGGACACACTATTAAAGTAAAGTTGAAGAGAGGCTGGAAAAAAACGGAAGAGGGGAGAGTGAAAAAAGATAAGAGGAGGGAGCTGAAAGAGGAGAAGAATAATGTGGAGGGGAGAAGGATAGAGAGGTGGGGGAGGGAAGGATAAAAGGATGCAGAGGGAGGAGGACAGGAGAGGGGGAGAGCAGCGTGAGGGGGGAGAGCAGAAAGGTGAGAGGGGGGAGAGGATGTCAGAGTGAGGAGTGTTTTTTACTGGAGTTTATTGGGAGGAGCTTCTTAATCTGAGGTCTTCTGGGATTGGATTGAGGGAATGGTGTGTGTGTGTGTGTATGTGCGTGCGTGCGTGCGTGTGTGTGTGTGTATGTGTGTGTGTGCGCATCTTTGCTGGTAGTCGCAAACAGCCAGTGGTGGAAGATGTGGCTATTCAGATTTAGATGTTAGCACACTCATTTTCATTAAGTGCAACTAACAATTGCACTTAATAAAGAAATAAATTTTTATAACTCCTGCATTAAGCAGCTCTGTATGGTAGTCGGTCAAAATGGAGCTGAATTAATCTATTTTTTATGCTTATTAGTTAAATCTATAGCTATCAGGGCTGAAATGAATAGTAGAGCAATCAGTTAGTCAATCAGCTAAATTGTGAATTGATTGTTCAGGTATTTCTGTTACAGGAATGCCCAAATTTTTGTTATTTACCAGTATTCTTACTCTTTTATAATATTAAATGGAATCTTTTGGGATGTTTAACTGCATGTTGTACAAGCAACAAAAGTCTTAAGTACCATAAAAATGGAAATTCTCAAAGTACAAATACCTCAAAATTCTATTAA
>JAQFJA010000001.1:16482558-16495820 GCA_029874485.1 Naso brachycentron
TGTTTAAATTGTACACTGATTTTGATGCTAAACCAACCAAATGCTCTAAGAAATCCTCAGACAGATTTAAGTACAGCTTATAGCATGCATATAAGAAAGCAGCTCTGTAAACTGCTTACTTAGATCCAATCACAGCAGACTTGAGGCTCGACTGGTGCTCAATGTTTTTCCAAAATTTAAAGACCCGAGTGACCTTTAATCTTTCATCAAACTTTTGAACCATCAACAAAGCTTCAGGCGACTTAAAAGCTTCACGACATCATCTGTGCCAAACTAATTTAGCTCCTCTGGTGCTCCACAGGAAACGGTTACATTGAGGGGAAGGAGCTGGAGAACTTCTTCAAAGAGCTGGAGACTGCCAGACGAGGAGCGGGCGTGGTGAGAGACACATTTCTGAATACTTGCACAGTTGCTGACGCTGACACAAAGGAATATAAATTGTTTTTTCTGTTTCATTTCCACAGCAATTATTTTATACCACATTCAATTCATCATAAGATAGAAATATTAAAAGCCCATAAGCAACTTTTTCTGCTGGAAATTACATTATATACAACTATGCTTTGAGGCTAAAGGTGTTCATTTGTCAATTAGGTAGTGTTACATTTATATACTGCAAGATAAGCAGGGAAACAAATGAAATATATTGTCAGTGAACGTTTTCAATAATCATTTTAACATTTTGAAACCACATACGTTGGTTAAAAATGTTTCTTACTGAATTAGTAGAAAACGTAATTTTGGTGGCCTCCCGTTTTATACACGACTGAATTACTGTTGCAAATTATTCAGAATGAAAACACAATTTCTGAGGGACTTGGTTAGATTAATTAGCATGTTCTATTAGTTTCTACGCTTACATCTGTTAGAATTAAACATGTACTGTTAAAGGTCTTTGTGATTAGTGATTTGATGTGGTTGCAGGATCCTTCACACGCTGCGTTCAAAGAAAAGATGAAGGAGTTCATGGCCAACTTTGACAAGAATGCCGATGGGAGAATTGAGATGGCAGAGGTGAGAATTTAATGAATAATGGAAAAATACCTCTAGGGCGTCCTAGTGGTCTAATGGTAAAGACGCACGCAGTATATCAACACATCCTCAGATTGGCTCCAGTATTCGTTGCATATGATGACCCAATGTGTATATATAGCTACTGTTTGAATAAAGCCTACATTCTGTATGTCTTCTGTCTCTTTAAACATAAAATATTCACCTTCTGAAAAGGATCATTCCGTGTCTTTACCTTCCACTCTGTAGTTGGCACAGATCCTGCCCACAGAGGAAAACTTCCTGCTCTGCTTCAGAGAGTTTGTGGGATCCAGTGGCGAGTTCATGGCTGTAAGTTTTTGTGTGTGTCCGTCACTTCATGCCCCACACTTATCCAAAATTATTCAGTTTAGTAGTGATAGTTTTGATTTTACAAAGGACAGCCCATACTACTATTACCCTTTTTCTGTCTACATTTCTGTGGAAAAAAGTTGCTCACTGACTAAAAGCTTAACTTTCCTTGAACTGCGAATTCTCCCCACAAATGCCTCCAGTCAGCAGTGCCATCACAGCTCATCCTGTGCGACTCATGTTCAGCTGCCATGAGATTCCCTTTGTTTTCCTGCCAAGTCAGGATGCCTGTATGGTGTGGAAAGAGTCCATATGGGTGTAAATTGTTAATTTAAAGCCTGGGTGCTGTGTCTGGAACACAAACACTGGGACACAAAATGTTAGATATTGTTCTGGAAACTGTGCTCAGAGTCATCCCCATCAGCTTGAAGGGGAGCTAAATTGTTGTGTTTTTACAAAACAGGTTTTAATTCACAGCTCTTAATGCCCATAAATTAGCATTTTTAGTGGCTAACTTTTGCTGATGTGAGTGTAACAGCTATTACTAAATCAAACATTAACTCCAATCTGAGAGATGGTTGGGAAAATCTTTAAAAATATGTGTTACATAGGAACCTAATGCTTTTTCAGCAGGTAAACAACAGCACATTTTAGCCACACTTCTTTATCATTCTAGAGAACGATCAGTAATTGCTTGCCTTCCTCGGTTCCATGTGTGAAATAATAATAATAATAGAGAGAAAACAGAGAGGCATCCAACATCTGTTCCGCTGCGACTTAAAATAACCACACGCTCGGCGTACTCAGGCTCGGTTTGAGGAGGGTTTTCAGTGGTGGTGTGATGTTCAGGCAGCTCTGTGTGTTAAAGCTATTCTCAGACCACCATACATTATGGATGGAGTACAGCTTTCTGCAGGGGGAAGGCAGTGAGTGCTGGAGGGGTTTAGGTATCCATCTTTGATAAGGGCTTTGATAAATTCTATATTTACACGCTGTCAGATGACACCCTGGTGCCATGTCTCTTTTATGTATTTTTTTTTCTTCTTTAAATTAGGTACAGTAATAGAAAAAGTCTGCCGAATGTAAAGTCAAGTGTATTTCTGACTAGTCATTGTGGTCATCACATGTTTTTTGAGAGCTACTCTAACCACATCACTCTTCTCCTGCAGGCCTGGCGGAAGTACGACTCCGACCGGAGTGGATACATCGAGTCGAATGAGCTGAAGGTAAAATGCAATACGTCAGTATCTACAATAAAGCTAATTAATGAGGGATCATTTACAGTGCAGTTCTAACAAGGTTTAGTTGTTCTGTTATTTAGACAGAACACAGCTCTGTAAAAACAAGCACTCAGTATTCTTTGCATCTGACCCATGAAGCTTTAAAAATGTCCTTACACAATAAAATGATAGACAGTGATCATTCTAAAGATATTTTTAAAGTCGATGGGTTTACCGAGATGTAAATGATGCACATCTGTTTCCTCTTCATGAGTTGTAGATGTATGATAACATACGTGTATGTGCATATTTGTAATTGCTTTAAACAAACAAGACCTTTTTTTTTAAAAAAAGAAAAAAAAAAGATGCTAACGTCTCTACTGAGTGAGCTACTCTCAACCTGCTCGTGTTTTACGCTCACTGTCATGTGGAAAAACCAAATCACAAAACGCACCTTTGGAAACAAACACTCACGTCCTGAGCTTTGCACACTGACTCCACTCATTTTCACCACAAGTGCTGACTAACACTCATAAACACATAGACTCCTTTCACACCTGGCAGTAAAAAGCATTTTTTTGTAATCAGATTGTCGATGGAATTGCACTTGGTCACATAAAAGTACAGGTATAATTGCACCTGAAATGCACTGAGGACAGATTGTGATCCAAATCATGAAAAAAGCATTACATGCCAGGTGTGAAGTGGTTCATATTGTCAGCTGATCACTGACTGCAGGACTTTTTTCTGTCTCTGCAGGGTTTCTTGACAGACCTGCTGAAGAAGGCCAACAAACACTACGATGACAAGAAGCTCAAAGAGTACACACAGACAATTGTGAGCTTCATGAGGCAAAAATGTGTTTTTCATCCAGTTTATTCTGTATATAGTTGTCAGTAACTCTAAAACAGAACACTTGTCTCCATTTCTGCTCAGTATAAGTAGGACTAAATCACATTCACTGCTGCCTTTATGCATAATGGAACTGAAATAAAATCCCTTAAGGCTTGAAGTTTAATGTACAGAACAACATTAATGTCTGGGCTCACTCTGTAGTCCTGAATCATCTCTCTTCTGTGGTCTAAACACACTCACACTTTCTTGAATGGATATGCTTTAACATGTATAAGTGCACATGGAGGCATTTGAAGATCATGTGTTTGCTGCGATTTCTCCGATTAATTCTCTGCTGACCTTCTTTCTGTGCAGCTGAAGATGTTCGATCTTAACGGTGACGGTAAGCTGGGCCTCTCTGAGATGGCGAGGTGAGTGACTCTCCAGTTTAATTTGTCTGTTTGTAAAGTTTTGAACCTCTTTTAAAGGATCCTAACAAAATAAGATTTTTCCTTATCATTTTACTGCAGGCTTTTGCCAGTCCAGGAAAATTTTCTGCTGAAGTTCGAGGTAAGATGACACATGACCTTAGCTGAAGGCACACAACTACTGTAGTAACTGAATTCTAAAGTCCTGCAACTGTGATGTTGAGGGATCAAAGTAGTACAATTCAACATTATTGGATTCACTACAAGAGGATTATTTGTTATCAAGGCACTAAATAAACATATGGGTTATAGACACAACTTAAGTCCCTTAGGATTTAAAAATTACAGTCTAACATGACTTTTAAACATGATTCACCCCTCTCATGTGTTTGGGAGCATCTCTTACATTCCATTTAATTAATTTAATAGCTGAAGTCAAATCATTTAAAATCTTACGAGGTTTTATTTTTAATCTCAGAGTTTAATTTGCATCATAAAATAAAAATATCTCATTGAATGGATTTATGTCTAAGCTTGCCACTATATATATCATTTTAACGCTTCAAATCAACATTTTTATCAGAGAGACAGTGCAAACCTACATATATCTCCCTCATGTATTTTGTCATGTATGTTCCCATATGTACACGCTCGCTGGAGAGAGCGGATCAACAATTCCTTTCTGACAGAGGATTAGTGTGTCTGATCAGGATTAACTTAACTCCAGCCCCAGTTATCATAATCTGCATGGATTAATATCAGGTCTGGATCTGGAGGGCTTTTACTGCTCTCTAGAAATATCCTGCATTTTCTAACAATCTTTCCTCTCCTCATCCTCTATCTCTCTTACACGCAGGGCATCAGGCTCACAGTGAAAGAGTTTGACTCCCTCTTCACGCTCTATGATAAGGTGAAGAGAGCATGTTTGTGCATGTGTTTGCTTTGCTATATCTGTGTTGTGCTATGTATAAGTACATTTTCAAATCTTTTGTGAGACTGTAAATGACTTAATACACACTGCATCTTATTTATGCAGTTATGGCTTTAAATTAATCGTGCATTTCCACATAATGACACTTATCGTAACAGGCATTTGATGCATTTTTAGCCATGCTAGCAGCACTAGAGATAATGTTGTCAGTCAGTCCAACACTTATCAACCATTTGACGGATTGCTATGTAATTTTTTTTACAGACAATCATGGTGCCCTGAAGATGCATCTTAAAGATTTTAGTGATCCCCTGACTTTTTATCTAGCGCCATCATCGGGTCAAAATCTAAATTTATCCAAAATGTTTATTTATAAGCTGCACAACTAATGACATCCCTCTATCAGCCTCATTATGTTTATGCTCATTAACGAATGTAAGAATGCTGAAGTGCCAAAGTCATGATAAATATTGTACCCTCTAAACATGCTGACTTTAGCATTTAGCTCAGAGCTGAAGGACAGCCGCACAGAGCTGCTAGCATGGCTGTAGACTTTTGCTCTGTGTTTTTCATTAGACACTTTATGTCTTCAGTTTAATTCAGACCTGTGGGCACAGTGGTGCAGTGGTTAGCACTGTTGCTTCACAGCAAGAAGGTTCTAGGTTCAAACCCAACCTTTCTTGGAGGAGTCTGCACGTTCTCCTTCCCTCCTTCCTTCCTTGTGTCTTTGTGGGTTTCCTTCAGGTGCTCCTACAGACCAAAGACATGCCAGTGAGGTTAATTGGCAACTCCAAATTGCTCTTAAATGTGAATATGAGAGTGTGAATGGTTGTTTGTCTCTCAGCGTTAGCCCACTGATGAATGTGTGACCTGTTCAGATGTGCCCCATTGTTTGCCCAATGTCAGCTGGGATTGGCTAAAGGGCCCCACGACCCTCTAAAGGATAAGTGTTTATAGATAATAGATGTATAGATGATTGTTTCAGCCTTCTCATGTTGTCTTTTAACAGGATGGTAATGGGTATATCGATGAGCAGGAGCTGGATGCTTTGCTGAAGGACCTCTGTGACAAGAACAAAATGGTAATGAATAGTTTTCCCATATTGACTGATCAGTTCAGGTTACTTTTCTACTTGCCAAATATAGAGCTGCTAGCTGCCTCTGCAATGTACTGTATGTTTGCACCCATGGACCACCTTGTGCCCACTTACTTATGTGCCTGTGTCGTCTCTGGCAGGACGTGGACTCAACAGGACTGGTGGGGTACAAGAAGAGCATCATGGCTCTGTCCGATGGAGGGAAGCTGTACCGCACCGAGCTGGAGATTGTCCTCTGCCGGGACTCCGCGCTGTGACCCCCCTGCCTGGGACCCTGCCACACCGAGCCAGCCAGCCCCCTCCCCACTGCCTCCTCCTCCTACCTCCTGATGTAACCTGGTGCATGTATGACCCTTAACCTTGCAACACCACAGAGTGAAAACAAAAGTGCTCCTGACAGCACAAAGTGTCCCGCTGGCCCTGCTGTTTCAGCTTTGAACCCCTAAGAGGTCTTTTCTTTTGTTGAACATTACATGCAGTCACATGGTGAGATAGCTCTAGCAATGACTACAGGAATATATTGTGCATTTATTTATTTGACTTCCTGTTTTTAATATGCATTTGTATTTTTTAATTTCGTCTCATATCTACATATGTTCTCCTCCAAATAAATTTATATTAATTCATTACAGAATTATTAATTAGTAATATAAACTATGGTTCTTTTGTGTCTGTTCATTGATTTTATTTATTTATACTTAATTTAATATAATCCTGTTTATTTGATGAGGCTTGTACTGTTCTATTAAGATATATTAAGAAAGATATTACTGTGAGAATGAATAAATATATCAAGACAACTTGACATGACACTTGTCCCAATTATTCACTTTCATTAAAAAGTCATATGCTCATTTAAATTATGTTCTGTTACACCTCAGCTATCGGGGGATCGTTACAACTGTGTTGCTGCTTCGACTGTGAGAGGTTTGTTCAGTCCTCTCTCAGTGTCTCAGCTCCGATACAGATGCCAGCAGCACGAGTGTTTCCTCCAGAGTGCTCCACCTTCACTTTCTAATCTCCTGGTAACACAGAGTGTGATGTCGAAAAAGCTTGTGCTGCTCCATTTTTCATAGAGGAGAGTCTTCGAAGGCTCTGTGGCACTTTGAGATGAAATAAGGAGAGTGCAACGAGCCGAGAGATCAGGGACAACAAAAAAAGCAGCAGGGCGATTGTTTCACTCTTTTACAAATCTGCCAAAGGAGAGCAAGGAAAAAAAATGGCAGCCAAAATTTTGCACTTTTAAATAATTTAAATGCATCTTTGTCATCCAAAACTGTATACCTGAGGCTTTAAAGACGCAATTCACAAGGAATAAACCAACGAAAGTTTGACTGTCATTCAATTCAGTGCAGAAAAACAACATCACGATTTATAAAAATCCAAAAATTTTTGACGCTTCTGATCAAAATCAGTTTAATAGATATTCTCAGGATTGCAGAAAAATATTTAAACCCTTTTCTTTAACATAGTACTGATTGTGATATTGTGTTTATTATAGATTATGTATGGATTAGGTCACATTCATTACTGACTAAAACTGTAAACAACAGTAATTCAAACCTTGCTTTCATAGTTTAATCCAAAAATGCAAATTTTTGTTTAATGTTTCTATAGAAAAGAGAGTCAACACACCCCCATATGTCAGCATAATGGAACAGTCCACCTTCCATCAATTAATAATCAGCTCTTTCATCTTTAATTAAACTTACTATCTTTAAGCACACACCACTGCAACACTCACTCACATGCCAACACAAAAACTCTACAGTGTTCACATCTGTCAGTCAGTGCTCAGTGTTTTACACACGTGGGCATACACACACACACACACACACACAGCTCCACAAGGGCACCCACTGAAACTCTGTGCCGTTGTTCAAGCCGTTAACTGCTGACAATAAGGAAAACGAGAGTTATATCCGCTCTGATTCCCTCACACACATCAGTCCTTCTCAGCGAGAGCAATGAGACAAGCGAGAAAAACAGACAGATGAGATTCCCTCTGTTATTTACCCTCCGTGCAGCTGCACACACACACACACACACACACGTGCTACAAAGATAGATACAGTTTATTGTTTGCTATGCTCATGATTTTGAAAGGAAAGACTTACTGTGCCAGTTTTCTAGGTGTTCCCCATATTTGTACATAATGTACTGCACTTGTCATTTTATTTATATATTTAAGATACTACACAAACTGCAACAGAAGCATATTTTGACTTCCTGTAAAACATCTGGCAGCAGCTTCATCTGCAGTGCAAAGACCCAGAGAAGACATTTCTCTCTCATATGACCCAAAAGAGGCCAACTATTCATCTTTTATTGTCTTTATCTTCTCTTAAACACATCATACAGTGTTTTCTAATAGAGTCAGGTACTGTTGCCCTTTATGATGGTTACAAATGTCTTTAGGATCTTGTGGTGTTTAAGATCTTTGGAAGAATGTAGGAAGATTTCTGATGCCTACAAAAAATCTATGTGATTGTTAATGATATTTTTGGATCTTTCTATATTTGTGTGTCTCTTATGACTTACACTGGGGACTATGTTTGTTTTCCCTCTTTTCCTTAAGCATTGAAATTATATTGCAGTGTCTGATTTAAACACTGAAATAAAACACAACTCCAGTTTGTTTGTTATGTGGGTTTCCAGTTTCTATCCACATAAAGTGTTTGTACAATATCGAAACACTGAGTCACAATATTATTACATTACAATTCAGAAGTAATCATAATTTATAGTTTTAAACCCTCTTCCTAAAATTAAATTAAATTAGTATGATAGCCTGGTGACCTGGAGATGCATTCAAATCTATGACAGCACAGATGCACATTTGCATTTTAAAATTGCAAGTGTTGTTAAAGGTCCTGCACACTCACAGGTGTTTTCACTTATTCTAGGATATGTAATTAGTCTGAAAGATATTTTGGCATGTATGGAAAGAAAAGCAGGAATACAAAAAAATAAAAATAAAATAAAGATGGCTGAATTCCATTTAACTGCTTCAGTGTCAAGTTCCTTGTAAAAATATAAATTATTAAAGAAATCACTTTAGCTTACACTTTGCCCCAATTTCTCTTGCCATAATTGTGAACACACACACACACACACACACACACACACTGTTCTCTCAGTCATAAACAAGCACATCAAACACTGGAGGCTGAACCAAAAAAGCTCTAAAACCTTCTGAGGAATTTTCATTATGACAGCAAGAGGAGGGTTGTTTTTCTTCTGATAGATTACTGTTTGCCATATGTTTTATCTTGACATTTCAATTTGTTTATGCTTTGTATAATTATTTATGTGACTTTTTTATTCCTTTGTTTTCACAGAGCTGAATACATTGTAACTTGACACAGTCGAGTGTTTGGAGGCTCAAAAATACATAAATCAATCAAAATGCAATGATGTTGTTGATGTTGCTGTTGTTAGATTTGTGAATATGTGCACTTCTTTTTCACTTCCACTTTTGCTTTGTATTGAAAATAATAAAAAGCTCAAACTGAATCAAAACAAATCATGTGAACAAATCAAATCCCTTACATAAAAATGTATGGCTGAACAAATCTGGAAGTTGCTGTCCCAATCAAAATGAGCCAGATATTAAAAACCACAGTGTCGAACAAGAAGCAGGACAAGGTATAATAAAGGCCGTGTTGTGCCCAGTGTTGTTTCTGTAAGTGATTTGTGAAATCAAATCTGGCATCTAATGGTTCAGTACCACTGTGTCACATCTTTTTATCATCACAGCAGCCTGTTGTCACACAACCAATCAAACATGATGTCATAGAGAGTGTTATTGTATGGTATATTTGAGGATGGAGAAGCATTCATGTAAACAAAGAGCAAAATCAGCACACACACATACTGTACAATGGGTATTAAAGGAGTCATTTGAACAGGAAGTTAAGCTGTGAGACATCACTCAGCATTACAGTCAGTAAGGCTTCTCTTGTCAGTTTTTTCATTATTCTTTTTCTGCTGTTCTTTCATTTTAATGCTTCTTTCAGCTCTGCTCTGTTTGCCACTTAACCTCCTACTGCTCGTCACCACTCGCTGTTATACTGTCAGTTTCTCTCCACATAGTGACAAACGTATTTAAATGTAGATGTGTGAGTTCTCTCTGACATGATGGGCTTGTTAGAGATATCCATATCTCCTCCACACACTGGCAGTCCCACATGCGAGCCAAGTTGATCTCCCGCTCTGTCACTCTGTTGGGGCTCCAGTAAGAAGTCTGTATGGTTGCAGGAAAAAAAAAAAAAGGTTTCATGGGCTTCCAAGTTTTGCTGTGTTATGTTGTTCCAGGTCTTTGTTCCTTCAGCAAGAACTCAGTTTCATTGAGGTTGCTGTCCCTGTAAACCTGCAGGACTCTAAAAGTGAAAACACGCCTGGCATTTCCACTTAGCCTAATGCAGTGCACTTTTGCAGTAACAGCAGGCAAAGGTACACTTATATCTGTGCAATGACTGTTATGGTGCTACACAGAAAAATGTGTGGTGAATCCGTGGAGTGAAATGTAGAGATGGCCTCAAACTGGTGGGAGGTCTTAGTTAATTATCTTATTCCTTAGTCAAATATTAAATTCTTTTCTGCAAGGGTTCTGGTACAATTTAACTTTGCATTTTCCATGTCTAATATGACATGGCCACAGATATTGAAAGACTATTGGCAGATGCACATGCATGTAGCAGAGCGGCGGCAGCTCAAAAGATGATGCTGTGTCTATTGTGTGCCACCGCCCCCAGGTGGACTAATAGAGTAACTGCAGATTGGTGGAAGAATTATTTATTTATTTTTTTGGTCTGAGTAAATAATCTGTATAGCCTCTTTGAATGTTGATACTGATTGCGTGGTGATTTAAAACATTTTAGGGTTACACACATAAACGCTAGGCTAGGTCTTACTTCCTTAAAAATAAGATGTGGACTGGTCCGTATAACTTAAAAAAGAGGATTGCATTCGAGTTATGCAAATTTATTTGCATGGCTTTTCTCTCCACACCGCACCAGTGGATTACCAGTCAGATAATCATGAGTCTGTTTCACTGAAGCTGTGCTGTTTTTTTTTAAAAACTAACTTTATTTATCAATCAGTGTTTACATTACAAAGGTATAAACAAGAGGAATGACAGCATGTAAGGAATGAATTACAACAATAAACGAGAACAATAAGGAATAGTAAGGGGTAGATATAAACTTATTAAAAACAGATTTCAAGGCTTCGTAAATGCTTTTAGCTTTTGTTTTGGTCAGTCCTTTCAGGGTTTCAAAGTAGCCTACATTCTCTTTTCATTTTTGAAGTGGTGCTTATTGGGTTTTCCTTTAGTCCATTTGCATTTATGGATATAATGTTTGCAAAGTAAAATAAGGAGATTTTTTTTTTAAAAGGCAGCATTTCAGTCCAAATACAATTTTTTTTTCCTACCAAAGAATGACATCTTTTTTTCTGTAAATTAATTTTAAATCCAGATAACATTTCAAATATATGTTCGACATCAATCCAGAAAATTTTAATATAGACACATTCATAGAATAAATGACAAAAAGTCTCTGGGTCAGTTTTACAGAACACACAAGATTCAGAAATATCATTTCTATATGTTTTTAAGAAAACTGTTTATTGGACAAATCAGTAAAGTCATTTTAAAATAAACTTCAGTGACTTTATTGTTGATCAAAAATTTGTTGCAGTAAGTTCATAACACTTCCCAGTTGATGCTGTCAGCGTGCTTATACAATAATGTTTGCTGCGTGGGGTACCAGGCGCCCGCTGCTGTGACGTCAGCGCGTACGCAGAGCGCATCATCGTGGTGGTGCGCGCTGCCCTTCACATCCGTCCACATACCTCTAGGCATTACTCCAAAGCGCAGCACAACGATGGCCCTGCTCAAGTCAAACAAGGTGATCCAGTGTCTGGGGAACATTTCTCCGTCCCTGGGAGTCCTGTCCACCCGCAACAGGTAAACAGCAATAAAACGCAAAAACACTAACGGAGAAGGAGCCTTTTAGAGACGGCTGTCTTGTTAATTTTGCGGCGTACTTCGCGTTAGTTTTACAGCTAGCTTGACGAGCAGACCAGCCGTTATTTTAAGGTTGACGTTTACAGTCATTGTCAGCCACCAACTTGTGCTGAAACGTTGCAGCTCTGTTATTAATTTAGCCTTACAAACTGGCTAGCTAACATGGACAGAGGTCAAATAGTTTCATTAGGCCCCAATTTGCTGTGTGAGCTTAGCTTTTGTGGCGAGAGCGCAGCTAACATTCATAACGTCAACGTTCCTAACGTCAGATGTATTACTCGGTATCTCGCAGACTAGACATCGTCTCCGATTTACACTCATTTGACCTGAAAGGGTAACTTGTGGCGTTTCTATCAGTGAAGCATGGTAGCAGCACAAGTTCCCATGGAGCAGCCGCTGGTGTGCAGGTGGGGAAAATAATTTTAAAAAATGTAAACTATATTTTTATCACCGATAACGTCACGTCTGCCCGTTGTAAATAACTTGCTGAAATGAGTCGATTGACTACGATTGAAGTTTTGAAAGCACCTTTCTGATGGATTTAGACGATCGCGATGGCCTGAACTGTGAAGTCCCAAGCACAGTTTGAGCTTAGCGACTTGTCGTAGTTGATGAAGTCACGCGAGTTGATTGGCTGTCGAGTTCCGCCTTTGATCGCTGATTGGCTAATTTCTAGCGGTGCGGCTGAGCTAGGCAGCGATGTCCTTTCAGGATCTGCTTGGAGGGCAAATTCGTTTAGAATCCGCACCAGCGTGTTTTTGGTTTATAATGTCTAATAAGTAGTTTTTGTAAATGCAGACAGTTTCATTCAACATGTCTCCGCTTCACTGTTCAGCCTCTGCTGTTATATCTGCGTGTGTAACATGGTTTCGTTTTGCTAGCCGGCGCTAGCCATCATGCTGTCTGTGGGTGTGTTTCCGCTTTTGTCTCACGTTCTCGTCTCGCGTTCAGGCACATCTCTCTGGTTTCAAGGAATAAATAAATGACAAAAGGTTTTTCCACATTTCGTAACCAGGCAGTCCAGCGTTGTGTCCATTGAGCCCTGATATCTTGTCATTTCTGTGATGCTTATGTAAATGCTGAAGTTCAGTTCAAAGGTTTTGTGTACACTGCAGACACCATGAGACAACTTGAACCCAAATGCCCCTCACTGTATGTAAAAAAAAAAATTGGCTGCTGATTAAAATTCATACAGTACCGTCTATTAAAAAAAACCCAGACAAAAATAAAACTGAACGGGGGACACTGCAACCTCTTTAATTTGTTAGCATTTTGCAGGTAAAATCATAGTTCTTTTATGCCCTCACATATGGCGTTTAACTGCTTACTAACTGTGCTTTCCAAAGAATAGGTGATGTTATACATAAATATATTTTAAACA